>CM054057.1:243835586-243898234 GCA_028641055.1 Alopecurus myosuroides | reverse complement strand
CATAAGAGTCTGAAATACATCTTCACTCAACCAGATCTAAACCTCAGGCAAAGGAGATGGATTGAAAAGATCAAAGACTTCGATCTCACCATTTCTTACACTCCAGGCAAGGCTAATGTTATGGCCGATGCTCTCTGTCGCAAGTCCTATTGCAACAATCTCATGATCATGGAAAGCCAACCTCCACTTCATGAAGAATTCCAGAAGCTGAACCTTGGTCTTGTTCCTCAAGGTTATCTTGCTAGCTTGACAGCCACTCCAACTCTCGAGGACAAGATTCGTTCTGAACAATTTCGTGATGCTGAAATCAAGAAGATGGTAGAGCACATCAAAGAGGGCAATGATAAGTTCAAGTCCTTCTCAATTGATGACAAAGGGACTGTGTTCTTCGAAGGACGCATTGCAGTTCCTAAGATTCAAAGTCTCAAAGATATCATTCTCAAGGAGGCTCATGAAACTCCTCTCTCCATCCACCCTGGAAGTACAAAGATGTACCAGGATCTCAAGACACTCTATTGGTGGCCTAGCATGAAACGTGAAATTGCTCAATACGTTTCTGAATGCGACGTTTGTCAACGTGTCAAGGCAGTTCATCAGAAAACAGTCGGTCTTCTCCAACCTCTCAAAATCCCAGAGTGGAAGTGGGACATGATTGAAATGGACTTCGTTACTGGTTTCACAAAGTCCAAGAAGGGCAACGATGCAATCTTCGTTGTCATTGATCGTCTCACTAAGGTAGCTCACTTCTTTGCTGTCAAAGAGACTATCTCAGCTAGCCAGTTAGCAGAACTCTACACAACAAAGATTGTTCCTCTTCATGGTGTTCCATTGGAAATAAGCTCAGACCGTGGAAGCATATTCACTTCTCATTTCTGGAAGAGTTTCCAAGATGCATTGGGCACTAAACTTCTGTTCAGCACAGCTTATCACCCTCAGTCTCAGGGGCAAGTCGAAAGAGTCAATCAGATTCTTGAGGATATGCTCAGAGCATGTGGTCTCTCCTTTGGCATGAAATGGGAGGATTGTCTTCCATATGCTGAATTCTCCTACAACAACAGCTTCCAGGCAAGCCTAGGCATGGCACCGTTTGAAGCACTCTATGGCCGCAGATGCAGGAGTCCAATCAATTGGTCTGGAGCTGGTGAACGTTCACTCTTAGGTCCTGACATTGTTAAGGAAGTCGAAGAGAAAGTTCGCATCATTCGTGACAATCTCAAGATTGCTCAGTCTCGTCAGAAGAGTTACTATGACAGCAAGCACAGGGACATGATCTATGCTCCTGGTGACAAAGCATATCTCCGTGTAACTCCCCTCAGAGGCACTCATCGTTTTGGTGTGAAAGGGAAGCTGGCACCAAGATACATTGGTCCTTTCAACATTCTGTCAAGACGTGCGGAAAATGCCTATCGTCTTGAGCTTCCAGAAAAACTATCCAAAGTGCATGATGTGTTCCACGTGTCACAGCTCAAGAAGTGTTTCAAAGATCCAGATCGTGCAGTTGATCATGATGCCATTGAACTACAAGATGATCTCTCTTATGAGGAGCACCCTATCCAAATTCTCGATGAGACCGTTCGTAAGACTCGCAACAAGAGCACCAAGTTATTGAAAGTGCAATGGTCGCATCATTCCGATAAAGAGGCAACATGGGAGACCGAAGAGGATCTTCGCAAGAAGTATCCGGACCTTTTCTCTTCTCAGTAAGGAATCTCGGGGCGCGATTCCTTCAAGAGGGGGCGTTTTGTAACATCCAAGTATGAAAAACTCCCTAGTTGTTTTGTTTCTTGTTTAATTAAAGCAATGCATCATGTCATCATCCTCATTGCATCTGTTTTACTTTGTTTTCATAATGAAACTCAAACAATTTCAAATGTTTATTTCATACTTGTCATGTTACAATCTTTTTCAAATAAAGAAATGCAAATCAAAACCTCAATTGCTTTCATTTTATTCCATAATGCTCACTTATTAAATTGTTGGTTTTATTCAAGCAATTAAACCCAAATCACATTTCAAATTCAAATCAAATCTTCAAATCAGCACCCAACTTGAGTTTATAAAAATCTCCAAATCAAATCAACTAATTTAATCAAATTAACCATAGGGGTCACCCTATTAAAATGTTTGTTTTCATTAAGGTTTACTTAATATTAAAATTCATTCAAAATTGGTTTAATTAACAAACAGCAAATAAACTTGAAAACTTTGGAAAATAAAAGTTAGTTTTTAGTTGCTATTTGAAAAACTAAACTAACCATAATTTTTTCCAAATTTTTACTAACCTAAAAACTTTCCTTTTCTTCCATTTTGTTTTCAGCAAAAAAAAATAAACAAAACGAAAAAGGAAAAAGAAAACTCACCTGCGAGGGGGGGAGCCAAAGTGGCCCAGCCCACTTACCTTGCGCGCCTGGCTCGCGTACCGGTTCGGAGCCGCCCGCGTCGTCTTTCTCCCGTACGGCAGCATCTCCATGGTGCCACGGCGGATGCTGTCCCATCGCGACGGCCAGGAGAGCTCCTGGAGCTCTATAAGAGCAACCCTAGGGCTCCGCGCCAGCCCTAGGCCCTAGGTTACCTGTCCCTCCTCGAGCCGCCGCCAATTTCTTCTCCACGCCGCAGTTCCTTTCTTCTCTGTACCTCACCGGCGTTTTGCTTCTCTGAATCTCCGATGGAAACCACCGCCGTAGCCACCAATCCTCCTCGCTAAGCACTGGAACCGCACCACCACTTCTTCCTCTCCAGTTTGGACACCGGAGGGAGCACGGAGAGCAGCCGGAACGTCGCCGCCGTCCACGACCCCGCCGCTGCTGTCGCCGCCGTCAGCAGTCGTCACCGAGCCGCTGCATCGACTCCAACGGTGGTGAGCTCACCGTCTCCTCCTCTCTGTTACTCTCCTGCTCGCGCACGCATCCATCATCTCACTGCACCACCAGATCGCATCACGGCGTCGCGTCACCACGTCGATCGCCGCCGGCGTCCGTTCTCTGTCAGAGGTTCAGTCCAGCGCGCGTTTAATTTCAGTTACGAGTTGGATCTGAACGTTATCCTCTCTGCTTCGCGTTTACTGACAACGAAACGAAACACAGCGCAATGGTTCAGAGCTAATGTGCGCGCTCGCAGGTGCAGGGTTCGATCCCTCGCGGATGCGATTAAATCCACCTTTTTTTCCAGCGCGGCTGACAGGCAGGGCTCGCATGTCTGCGACCCTGGTGGCCACGCCAGCACGCGCAGAGCCACGCTGGCCCCCAGGCCCACGTGCAGTGGCTGTGGCTAGCCCACTGCACGGTAGCAAATGTTTTCCAAAACGTTTCTGTTTTACAAACTAACCCCTGTTAATTACAGTTTGGTCCCCTGTTTTAATTTGTTAATAACTTTTAAAATATAACTCCAAATAATAAAATCTAAATATGTTTGTTGTTCTAAATTTAATTGTATATCCAACTAATCCATTTGTGTACTGTTTTGAAATTTCAAAATGCATTTAAATTTCAAATTCAAATAATTCAAATGCAATTTTCTAAATTCCATAACTAATTCATCCTTAATCCAATTAATGCAAATAAAATATGTTTTCCATGCCATTTTAAATAACCTTTTCAAATATAATTTTTGTTTCCTGTTTTGAATAATTAAAATTGCCTAAACAATTTAAACCTTGTTTAATTCATTTAAAATTGCTAAAATCATAACTTAATCAGATCAAATTATTTTTGAGCATGTAAAATATGTTTTCAAACCAGAAAAACATAACCTTTCCAAATATGAATTTGGTTTAATATTTTGAACAAATAAAATTCAATTAAAATTCACACTTGAATTAATTCCAATTTAATTCTAGTTTAACTTGTTTAATTCCCAATTTAATCATTGTAATTCATTTGCTAATAATTGAAACATGTAATCCACCTAAAACTTTGTGCTCTTTTCAAGTATGCACTTTGTCATTTGTTTTGAACAATTTGACTTGATGAAAACAACCAATTGTTTGTGTACATCATTAAGTAACCAAAATTTCCAAACTTAATAAATAAATTCTTAACTTGTTAAATATCATTCCAATTGCATCTAATGTTGTTACATTATTGTTTTCATCATGCATGCATCATGCTAAGCAACTTACACTTGATAATTAATTATAGATCATTGTTTCCACCTTAACTCATGTGCATCCATATGCAATTCACATTGCATATGGGTCCATTTAAATTGTGTTATCTTATCAAGTAGTTTACTTTGATGCATCTATTAATTGACATGCATCATCCCATGATTGTGCATTATATTCTGTTATTAATTGTTCGTCTGTTTCGATTGTGTGTTTGCTTCTTCTCGCTTTAGACGACGACGTTGAGCCCGACGAGACTTACGACACCCCTTCTGAGGATTTAGCTCAGTACCAGGCTGTTGAGCTTCCAGGCAAGTTATCACTCACATGAATCATCGAGTTCCTTTCCACACTTGTTGTCGATACTATCCTTTGTCTACTTTTGCTAGCCCTATGTATCGTTGCTTGTTCTCCGAACCTATCACATGATACCCTGAACTAATGATATTGCCTCACCTCCATACCTAAAACCCCTTGATTGTTGCCTTAGTCTGGCCTAGCATGCTTAGGGTTGCTTTTGCTTGAGTCTGTTGTCGGTTACTCCTTTTACTATCTTATTATTGTTCCAGGGGGCTCGATGTTAATCAATCAATCATGTTAATGCTAATGATAATAATAATTTGATGATAAGGCACCGGCAGGAGGCCCTAAGTGGTTTTGAGGCCTGCTAGTGTCGACCCTAATAGGAAAAGGGTCTTGTCTACTGATCCATGATGAGCGCACTACCCGCATGTGGGAAGCGAGTATGGGCGCCCCCCTCAGTTTGACCCGATTCGCATCTCGTCCAAATCGCCTCATTTAGTTCGGGTTTTCCATTTGCTGCATGCATGATCTTGCGAGCCCTTGGTACCCGGGTGGAACTTTCGTAGTCGGCATATAGGGGGACACGGTCTTAGAGTGCTATGAGGGTCCCTTTTCTTCGGGGCTCGATTAGCCGTGCGCCCAAGGTGCTTTGGGCTTGATGCGAAGAAGGGTTGGATTGTGTTGAGTGTCTCGCTTGGTGGGTTTGATTCCCATCTGGCGGGATATTCTTACGTGTACGGCTAAATTGGTGCAACCCTGCAGGGATAAATCTTCTCGAGAAGCCGTGTTTTCCGCGGTTATGGTTAACTTGGTGAAAGTACTGGCTAACAAGTACTCAGGACAACTTGAACCTAATGATTAACCATAATACACCCAATGATTAATAACTTGACTAGTAATAGGTTATTGACACAATAACTTGATTCATCTTTAATCCAACTGTGTGAGTTATCCTCGGATTGCTTCTTCGGATAAGGGGCGAGATCCAGGATGGGTTTGTTTGACGTTATCTTTCAGTTGGTTACAATACTCGATCTTATCTTCTTCTGTTAGCCGGAACTTGTAGTTATCTCTGTAGTTGGTTAGAGCAGCCCGCTGCAGATTTTATATCACCTATTCTTCCGTTGATCCCAAGCATCTATGCTGGTGTTGACGGGTAACTCTTTGATGAAGTGTGAGTCTTGCTTGCCAGTACTTGGATGTACTGAACCCCTTGGGGCTGTGGTTTACGCAGACTACGACTACGGCTACGATGATCACCAGGATGGCTACTTCGTGGAGTTCGACGAGACTGCAGACGAGTAGATAGCTGGACCCCGGGCAGGATCCAGGACCTACGTGGATGGGCTTCGTCTTCTTTATTTTCCCCGGCTTCTTAAGCCTTTTGGATTTGTCTGTACTCAGACACCTTGTTTGCTTCCGCTAATGTAATGAATGCTATGTTGGGACATGTGTCCTCTGGATGATTGTATTTGCTATTCTCTGCCTTAGTGAAGGCTATTTGCAACCTTATTTCAATCTTTTGTGTCTTAGAGATGTGTTGTGGTATCATTCCGTTTAACGCTGTTGACGTACCCTGCGTGATTGATATGAAGTACGTCGACAGTAGTGCCTTTGATCTCTAGTGGATAGTTTACATCGACGATGGAATAGCAGAGCTTGTGTTGTCGCGCATAAGCGCTGGCCTACTAGGAAGCTAGGACGTGGGAGCAGGTATGCCCCATAATCCAAGCATCTGCTATCCAGTTCGGCCCGATGAGTATCCCCTAGAAGTCAGGGTGCGACAGGCATGGTGCCAACAGAGTCAGGTGCGCGAAGGAGAGCCACGGTCGTGGCCGGGATGGTGCCGGCGAAGGAGACGAGAAAATTGGAAACACAGGGCCTTTCGGAGAGTAGATAGATATTTACTTGGCCTTTTTCATATAACATCAGTATATATAAGGCTTTGTTAATATGAGGGAAACAATGAGGTACACATGATTTGGTACATGCGCCTCGTCTGCAGAAAAATAGTTAAGCACTATCTGCAAGAGGCAACATAGATACTACTCCCATAGACCAAAGGGCGATCAAATGCATTTGCAGGTACGTGAAGAAAAATGTACCCCCAGGTTGCCAGTAAGCACATAGTTTACCATCTAAATCACAAGTAATAAAGCTTCAGTTAGGAACAAGTGATGGATATTTTCCGATTCCCACATTGACCAAAAACTGAATTTATACCTCCATTTCGGTCATATCCACAGATGCATAATTCTTTTCCTTTTTGACTAAAAAGCCCCACAGCGTCACTTTTATTCACCAAAACAAATAGTAAAACTTACAGAAAAAAGAGCCAAGAGAGAGGGAGCGGTGAAAGGGAGCCTATCTAACCTTGGAAACTGAGGGCAAGAGAGAGAGAGAGAGACAAGACAGTAAGGCCTCTGTGAGCTACTTTAATCCTATGAGCATGCAGAGAAAACCATGTACAAAATTACAACGCTATGTGGCAAAATGTGGCCTGACTGCCTCAAAAATCATCTTGTTTCTGATCTTCCAAATATTCCAGCAAGCAATGAGCACCACCTCAGCGAAAAAAGGATGATTGAACTGTTTTTCGGGCATAGGAAGCAATACTTTCCAAATCATCAGCATTTCCCCAATCGATCTGCAGATACGTCCAGATCATAGTGCTGAAGTTGCAATTAAAAAACAGATGATCTCGGTCCTCATGTACATGGCTAGCACAAAGCACACCATAAAAAATGTCAGTGACCTGCCAATGCCTTCTCTTAATCAGGTATTCGAACAATCACTGAGCATCAGCCAAGCAAAAACCTTGATCCTCATGATAGATTTGCTCTTCCATATCCATTTATAAAGAGGGCAAGACTGAACATTACTATAAAGGGAGTAATAGTACTTGGCTGTCGAGAAAGAGCCCCATAAGCATTGCCATACATCAGATTCAGACTCATTTAACTGTAACCCATCCAGCCACCAATTTAAAAGCACCAGCTCATCATAAGCTCGACCAGACAGAGGTAAATAGAATTCCTGTAGCTTATCTGAAAGCACCATCATCTCTTACTGAAATTTTAGAATCCTTGGCAAAGGCAAAGGAAATTTTAGAATCCTTGGCAAAGCAAATCTGAAACAGAGAGGCACAGCTGAGTCACCAAGGTTCCACTCATCAGACCAAAAAAGAACAGGATCACCTCTCTTCACCTCTGGCTTTGCAATGGACCGGTAGCTACCCATAAATTTGGAAACATCTCTCCACCAATATGAACCACACAAGTTAGCAGCATGGGGAACCTCCCATTTATAATAGGTGTCCCAAATTAACTTCACCCAAGGAATGGCCTGCTCTTTATTATAAAATTTGTGCAAAAACTTGACAAGCATGGCTTCATTTTTATTCTGAAAATTAACAATGCCAAGCCCCCCCTTGCTCTTGGGCTTACATACCATTTCCCATGATGCCAAACACTGCTTAGGTGCGTCTGAGTTACCTCTCCAAAGGCATTGTCTGATTATTCTATTAAGCTGCTTAATAATGCCTTGTGGGATGTGAATGGTTGCCAAGAAATGCAGGGGCATGGAAGAAAGAGCAGAAGTGATCAGCTGCAGCCTTGCCCCCTGTGACAGAAAACTGGAAGTTGCAGTCAGCCTCCTTTCCAACCTATAAACAATTGGAGAAAAGTCAGCCTCCTTTCCAACCTATAAACAATTGGAGAAAGGTCTTGAATTGTGGGCCTAGTGGTGCCAACAGATAGACCAAGGTATGTGAAAGGCAGAGTCCCTAATTGGCATCCAAAACCCTGAGCCAGATGCCCCATTAAATCTGAATCAGCATTGATAGTCATCATAGAAGACTTGTGATAATTAATATGAAGTCCAGTCGACTGAGAAAACACATTGAGCACCTTTTTAAGAGCAAGAACTTGATCTAAATCAGCAGGCATAATAAGAAGGGTGTCATCAGCGCACTGAATGATTGGGAAATCCTCTCATCACCACTAATAGTTGGGAGTGAAATGCCCCCCTCCCTAAGAACCATCACCGTCTCAACCTCAGATCAGAAAATGTTTCTTATGCACAAGCACAACAATCAATCAGTCACTTATTTCCCCAAAGAGAAAACACAGACATAACACATTATAGTTTGACTGCTGCAAATAGACAGATGGTTAGAATACAAGGTCCAACCTGAAAATCATTTCAATGCCACTTGAGTAGCTAAATTGACCAGGCAATTATTTCTCATGATTGGCTTAGGACCAGATCCGGCACCCCTCTGTCCGTCAATAATGACACAAAGCACCATATTACTCTTGTGAAGCATTTTGAGAACCATCTTTGCAAATATTTGACAATGATTGATTATTGCGGGCATCCATTGCTCAGGAATCACGACAAAATAAGCAGACACGGCTTTCCTAAACCACTTTTTGTTCTGCAGTGGTGAGACTACCGTTGGAGCAGCATTCTTTGGCCCACCAAGAATGTCAGAAGATTTCACCCATGCCTCAAGGTGCTTGTCCCACGTGTACTGTCTCATAAAATCAACTAGATCCTGGGGCGCGGCTTGCCGCGCGCCACCCGGCTTTGACAGTGGTATCAATTTGTAAAACGCAATGATAAACATAATAGAACACGATAGTGGATATGCACTATACGTAGCGGTTGCATTATAGGTTTAGAGTGAAGCACAACTCCTACATACATGGAGTCTACACCCTCAGGTGATAAGTTTCTTGCTTACAACATCTACGAACCGTCACATAGATAAGTAAACATGGATATCACATACTACTGGTACTAATAGGTATGATGGGAATGCTGGTAGAGGCATCTGGATGATTATCTACAGGTAGAGATAATCCATAGAGCACAGGTCATAGATGAGGCTGCTCTTTATGTTGCCTGTTGGTGATGGAGAAGGACTTGGATAGTAACCTGGGAACTGGTCAGTTTCACTTGGATTAGAATCAGTGTCATATGTATACTTGCCTACTTTGTGCAGTAGATCAGTTGACTCAAAGGTATGTTGGTTCATATGTGATGTCCCTTTCTGAACTTCCGGGAATGTGGAGTTGATGTCATTGTCCAGCTGAGAGGAACCAGCTGTATACCCTGCCTCGGCAATCTGAGTGACCTTGTCATTTGTGTTGAAAACATTCAGTGAAATTGCCCTAGTAATTAGTAAGCTGCTTAATCTTATGATCCTTCTCCTTGATGATCTTTGAATTCTTCCTGTTATTTTCAATAAATTGGAAGATGTGACGATCTTCAGTAAGTTTTTTCTCACAAAGCTGGTCATAGCTATAGTCTTTCAGGATCTTGTGTTCAATAATTTCCATGTACTTGATAGCTTGCTTTGCTGCATCATTGGCTGCAGCATCACGACTATCCATAGGATAGCTTGCTAGGGAGATGGCACCATAGGAAAGACCAAGACAGCGAGTTGCTGGGGAAAATGTGACTGAGGTCACCAGTTTCGCTTCTCCAGACATGCGAGTTTTGTACTTCGGGTTGGGTAGTCCACTAGTCCTAGCTTCTTCAACATCTCCTCAAGCAGGACAGTGGTCGGAATCTCGGTAACCTCCATGGGAAAAGCTCTGAAATAATTCTACAGTTAATAATAGTGCTCCGGTAAGCAGTCACAAAGCCTAATGACAATGCAAGCTAATAGAGTTAATGTTAAGTCTTCTAATTGGCAGAAGGATACATAATATGTCGAATAGCATGGAACTAACAATTAGGCTACTGGCTTATGGTGGAGCAGAGAAACAGAGGAATGAAATACCTCAACATATTATCGTTCATATCTAAGATTTAGGGGACACCACATGCTTCGAGCAGCATGAAGCTCCAAAATTAAACGGATCATAGCCATCACGCTAGTAGTACCGATGGATCCTATCTGCAGCCCAAACAACATACTCTTGCGAGACAATGTATTGAGTCAGCTCCAAAAATGGAGAAACATCACAAAAAAGAGTCGATATAATCTAAAAAACATACCAGTAACAATTACTGTAAACAAAGCAGCAGAAATAAAAATATGGTACAGCAATACTCTTGACAGGCGTTAAAACACTCGAGAAGGTAAAACAGGGGCAGTATCCATCATCAGAAGACAAAAAAAAAATATAAGAAGCAAATAAGCATAGCACGTCATGAATTATGTGTTACCTAACGCGAATCTGTAGCCATACAATCTAAGCGTTGGTTTTCATGGCAGATGTGCCGGTAATGCCTTCCGCAGATTGTGACCTCCTGCATTTCTATCTTTCATCAAGAGGTGTTGATTCAACTCAAAAGTATATCACTGAGTTCATTGGTATGACACCGTGCAGGACCAGTGCAATACTCCGAATCAACCCGTAAGGCAAACACTTATTAACAGCATGGTGTAGACAAAATAAGGTTAATACACAATCAAAAAACAACAGAAAGGAAGTACAGAGTGGATAAAGTCTAATACCTGTCCAAGAGATGGAAGCAGCACCAACTCACAGCAACAAAACACCTGGAACAAACAAAAGGAAAGCTGACTCCGTGACCCATTTACGAAAAGAGAAGCAGCCATGTAACTCTTAACAGAGCGAGATAAAGAATATCTACCAACCCTAATTCACACAAACCATCTAAAAGCATGTCCCATTTAGGACACATAGACACAACAACAAATGAGTAACTTGACAGAACTGGTACCTAAAAAGCCAATTGTTTCCACCATGAGCCGCAAAAAATAGTAGTCACCTCAACAGTATAGACCAGCAGGTCAAGAAAGCGAGAAAGCAAATACAGCACTACAACAGACCAGCACCGATATTTTCAGCCTAATCTACCAACCCTAATTCATATGATAAAAGCATCGGCTATGCCCTGTGGGGGACAGATAGACACAGGTAGAACAGATCAACAACCTATCAGAACGATTACAAAATGAGTAGAAATGTATTTCATGCCTAAACTAAACCACAAATCTACTAATGCCAGCCAACCCGACATGGCAAAACCAGCTGAAACAATTCTGTGTGAACGTATGCACAATCTTTGCGACCAAACAAAGCCGCCAAAAAGGGCAATTATACAAATAGATAGACCAGCAGGCCACTAAAACCAGAAAGCAGGGACAATCAGCAGAACACACGCGCCAATTTACACGTGTAACCAAAGCTTTCAACACATAGCTGCCATCGTTTAAATAATTGTGTATCAATATATTGTCCCCTTCTAACTAAAAAAATATACTTCTGGACCAAGTATAGGGACAGGTAGGAAAGTTAGCCAGTTTTTTGTATCATACAAATCATAAAAACTCTTTAAAACAAAATAGAATACTGGAACTGTAAACTAAATTACTTGGATACAAAGGCATCAAGTTTAGGCTCTTGATACCAAACGATGTCATGTCTCTCTGCTGATTGTGTTTCTCTGTTGACAGTTTGGTAAGATGAGTATGATTTATGCACGTTCGGTACAGCTCACTACATCCAGCTGATAAAAATCAAACCGGACACTCCCAGGTTGCTAGAGTATTATTTTTAACACTATGGCTATAGAGATCAATTTGGTCAACACATTTCAATCATCCTTGCAAAGAAGGTAGCTTGCGCTAACATTCTTGTTTATACATACAATCAGAACCCTCTCTTCCGAAAATATACTAAATTTGATTTAGATGAACTGATGACCAACATCAGTTCAAACCTTTGGTCCTGTAATTGTAAACGACAGTTAGCAAAAATAACGTGTACCTCACGCTCTCGAAAATCACCTAGGCTATAGCAACAATAAAGAGCAAACTAATTTATGTAACATATTTAGGTCACAGCCACAACCCGCTGTAGCATTCAGAGAGTTAATCGAACATACGGAAGCACAGTTCAAAGCTTCTCCGAGACTCTGAACCTTACCGGCAACAACAATCTTCATGCAGCAACCTCGAGCGACGCAAGGACCTGCAAAAAAAGAACAGACCAAAGGAACTGCAAACATAACACCGAAGAAACCCAAAAAAAATAAGAGGAAGCAACAAATGAAAAAGAACGAACAGCTAATCAGGGGCCGACGAACGAATAACAGAACACAAGAAGAGAGACCATAGCAAACCGAACATGGACCAAGGAAAAATCGAAAGCAAGGCTAAATAAATCACAGACCTAACAAAAATAGGCACCATTAAAAAGAGAAGAAATCGAGAACCAAGAAAGAGCAAATCCAAGCAGAAACCTAAAAATCATCCTTTAAATCAAGAACGGCAAAATAAAAAGGGCCAAAAAAGAAGGCATAACCATAGTAGCCGGGAACGGGGAACGGTGCCACGTCCCCTGTCCCGGATTCGTCGTCCCCAATCGAGGTTCGGAGTCGACGTGTGGTACGATGCGGTTCGGTCACGGGAACGCGTTCCCGGACTGTGTCTAATCCACTCCGGTTCGGCGACGTTGCAACACGCAAGGGAACGGGAAGCTTTGCATCATGGAGGGTTGGAGAATTACCTACGTGCGCTGCGTCCGTGGTCTGTCCTCCGCCCGCCGTTGCCGTTAGCTGTTGACCAAATCATGCGCCGCCGCCGGAGATGGTAGTCCGGCAGCGCCACGGCCCGCGGCGGCCTTCATAGTCCGCGGCCACGCACGGCGACTATCACCTGGACGGCGGTGATGGCGTGGCCGTGAGCGTGCTCGCCGGGTCCGGCCGCCAAGCTGCGTGCAGTCCGGCACCAGCAGCAGCCCAGCCAATAGCCGAGCCTCATTAGAAGAGTCGTGCAAGGGTCTCCCGTGTATCTGCGCTGCGCTCAGGTCGCACGACTCCTCTAATGAAATTAATGCAAAGATTGATGTTTCTAAATTAACGAGCATGCAATTAGGCATCTAATATTCAGGTATATTAGGCAAAGATTGACCCTGAATCCGTGATCAATGGAATCAATCAATTGTAGTACTACACGCCTACCGTTCCCGATTCATCGTCCCCAAACTGGTTGGAACGCGTCCCGGAAATCGATTGGTCGTTCCAGAGATGTATACCCCTCCTGTTCCGTACTTTTGGCCAGCTACGAATCCCGTTCCCCGTTCCCGTTCCTCGTTCCCATCGACCCGGGAACTTGGCAACTATGGGCATAACAAAGCAAAAAAAAAAAATCAACCTGAAAGAAACAGGCAGATCCAACAAAACCAAGAGGAAGAATCCAAGAGTAAACACTTGACACCTTCAAAACCAAGAACATCCAAATAAAAGGGGAAAAAAAGGAAGAAAGCAAAAAAAGAAACCAACCCGACAAGAACAGAAAGATCCAAAAGAATCTGTAAAAGTAATAAGAAGAAAGTCATATCAGAGGACAAAATCCGAGGTAGAGGCGAAAGTAAAGGAACAAACAAAAGAAGAATACAAAGCTGCGAACAAAAAGCTAAAGACCAAACGACCAAAAAGGAAACACATGAAAAGAAAGGAAATCGGAGCCCCATGGGCGAATAAAGGTAGCAAACCGAAGGAACCAAAGACACACGGGCGAAATAAAGACAAGACCAAGAAATCGGAGCCCCACGGATGAACAAAAGCAGCAGACCAAAGGAATAACCGGCAGAGGGAAAACCAGTGCACCACCTTAACCGAACCCCCCATAGAAGACACCCATCGCTTCAGATCTGGGCCGAGCCGGCGAGATGGCAGCCGATCTGTAGCTCCGAACGCAGAACAGCACGAAGCAGGAGCGAGCGAAAGAGCTGAAACCGAGTCTGGCAAACAAGAAGAAAAGGGACCAACCCCCATCGAAGGGCACCTGCCGACGAATGATGAGGCGACAATGAGGAGACCGCCCGACGCTCGGTCCACTGCGGACGAGAAAACCCAACTTTACCCCTCTGGAAGGAGATATTATCCGCGGGCAAACAAATGTTTGCAACCAAACTCCAGACCAACTGCACTGACTGAGATGTTGACCTACCAAAGTACAGGCCCACAAAAACATTGACCGACAGGTAAAACTTGTTCAGTCCACAGCTCTCAGCCTAACGCAGCAAATAAGGAGGCGACACACGTCCCACGCCTGACCACCACTCCGCGAAGGAACAACCAGCGAGATCGGGCGAAACGGTACCGAAGAGGCCTACCGCCAGCCTCTGTGAAGCGGGACCGACGCTGTTGGGGCCCAGACGGCAGCGATGGTACATCAGGCCACGAGAGTCAACCAGAGGACAGACAGTTCAGATCACGCTGTAACTCGTCGATCCGACGGACGAGAAACGTTGAGCTCTGAGGAAGCTCCTTGGGCTCTCGACGTTTACCTCTTTAGATAATTCCCGGGGTTGGCTCATGTTTCTCCTCATCAACACCCAAAAGTATGGAATAATCCATTACATCAATTCCCTGAAAGAAAGTCATTGCATCCAAAATCAGTTAGAAAAATTGTCCTACTACCAGGTGTAGTTACACCCATGTTTCATACACTAACATGGAGTAGTATATATACTGCTTTATCAATTTCAGGAAGTCCATATGATATACAGATGTTTGGCATCGGGGTCAGTTATGAAAGGCTACCATACAATGGACAACACGGTGTGATATAACGCATTTGTGGAACTGTGATATAGTAACATAGCTCAAGAGTCAACAGTTGACGCAAAGTGTGAAGATGCTATGGAAATAATCATAAGCTACACAGAAGGAATAACATCCACGAAGTTCTATGTTTATGCATCCTAGAAAGTAGCAAATATTCAGTGACAAGGTACATAGCAGTCTGGTTTCGTTGTCCATAAAATAGTAAATGATTTTCCACATACTGGTAAAGGGAAGGCATAATATGCCATCTTATGGCTTATTAAAGATAATGCATGCATGAAACAGATAACTCTCTTTGTGAGCATCTGAACTTACTGCTGGAGAAGAAGTCTCGTTACAAACAGCTCTTTCGGTATTGCCTCAATTAAGTTCTGACCGAGAAGGACCTTGTTGTTGCTGGAGTCTGCATTTTACCTTGATCTTGAAGATTCCTGAGATCATAAAGCGTCGTAATATTCCGCCCAAATAAAAGATTTTCCATCACAAGCAAATCCATTTTTGATTTCTTGCCACCTTTCATATGCTTAATTGTAACTAAGCAAAAGCGCACCCTTTACAACCAAGCACTGACTACTGAGGTGAATCAACCTAGCAAGGCTGTATAAAAACAGAAGGGCCTGGAATCGGAAAACATTACTCCCTCCGGTCCATAAAAAGTGTCGCTCACTTAGTACAAAATTTGTACTAACTTAGTACAAAATGAGCGACACTTTTTTGGATCGGAGGGAGTATCATTTTCACTGGAGCCTACATACCACATAACTTGCAAGGATAGAAAAACTATAATTGATGCGTGCCCTAACAGCATTGTTTCTGAGCAAGATTCTACTTAGCGGGCATTAGTATGGCCGTTGAAATCCAAGCCTGCACATGTTCCAAAGATACAAAAAGTTATATTTCTCATTCTACTAAGATATAGCAAAACCATTTAGAAAAATGATGAACTCTCCAAACTCACCCAACATCATGAAAACACGGATACACTTTTCCTTAATTGTCTTTTTTTTCATGAGAGTACAACACTTAAATTAACGGTTAAAAAGATCCCCTGATCAGCAGTCAACTACCATATACACACTTCTGTAAATGGACAGACGTTATCTTCTGTCACATCACAGAACAGTTTTGTTTCAAACAACAAGGCAGGACTAGTACAAGATCTGTTCTTTGGGCCAAGGCATGCAATTCCGCCAGATGAATCACCGTGAGGTCTTCCGTCTTTTAGTTTTATTCGAAATGTATCCCTTTATCTTGGAGACGTTCTCACTGGGTAGCTTGCTTTTCATCCATTTGCCGTCTTTATACTCCTTGAATTTCCCACGCTGCGTCCAGAAATTTGAACAATCCACATCTTTGCAGTCAACAAAATCCACAAGATCAACCCACTCTGAAGATTTCTGCTCGTATCCCGGAATGGACTCCCAAAAGGCCTTTCCATCTCCAGACTTACACCTCTGAGGGGTGCCCAAACTGCTGTCACCTCGAATACGAAGTTTACGCAAGTTATTGAACTGTGAAGCTATTGATGTAGATGACTTTCTCCGGACAGAACCCTTCAAACTGCCCTCTTGAAGAATGGAAGAAGCTGCAGAATCTTTTGAAGCGGTGAGAAACTGAAACGCACTCAGATTTCTCTCTTGATCAATCACAAGATTCATGGCCATCATCATCATGATAATGCAGCCTTTCCAAAGTAAACCAAACCTCATTCTCAAACAGAAGACTAATAGGCTAGCAAAATGAAAAAGCATGAGCACTGAGGGCCTTTCCATGTCAACAGGATTCTCAGACATGTCAAACAAGTCATATCTATTGAGTCCATTAGCTTCATATTCCCCAAGCAAGCGGATGGTTTTATACATGCAAAGTACAGTAGAACTTTCATGTTGCATGTTACCTTCAACCCTCATTTTCCTAAGACAGTGAAGAATCTCTAGAAATGAGGAACCCATCAGCCTAAGTACAGCAGCAAGGTAGATCACCTCCTCTGAAACTTTAGCATTCAATAGATGTGTCTCCTTCTGCTTAGCACAAGCAAGGCTATTTGACACTATTTTCTTCACGACAATAACAGCTTCCTGCCTCAGTTGTTCGGGAAACATATGCTGGTTCTCGTCAATGAAGCCCGCACAGATATCAAAGATATTCATCTCTTTGACGTGCAGGCCATCATCACAATGTGCCTTGCAGCACGAAAGCAGCCTATTGATCTGACAGTTTAGTTTCTGATTGATCGCGTCTGGGATACAAGAGTTAGGAAGTCTAATGTTGGCACAGCAACTGAACGTGGTTTTCGCGGCATTATTTCTGTCAAAAACACCCAGTGCTGGCAAGTATATCAAATAAGCACTCATGGTATGCTGAAACACTTGCAAATGTAGGTCCAGATCCCCATTGGCAACACATCTGGATGCAAGCAATAAAAAATGAGCTTGTGGAATGACAGGCATACAGAACGAATAGCTCCTTCGGACTAGGCAAATAGCTGCAGCCAAGCCAAGTTCTGGGATACGCTGTGTCACCTTCTCCGACCAATCGAGTGCGCCCAAAGACTGCTCAGATTCCACCTCATCTTGCACCGATGAAATGAAATGGTGGGACATGAGCTCCAGCCCGACATGGAGCTCGCACTGGCATGATTTAGCCATCGTGGAGATCCTCGACCCTTTCTGTATGGCAACATCGAGCATGGTGAAACTCCTCAGCTGGTTGAAATCCACAAGATTCTCAAATAAGACCTGCAAAAACAGGATGCCGAATCAAATTTCCGAAATGAATTTCCCCCTTCTTCATGGAAAAATATCACAAGAAACAAGTTGTTTGCCCTCTAAAAGTTTCTGCAACTCGTCCCTGGCCATTACAGTTTGATGGGGCGTCTATGAAGGAACTAAAGGATGCCGCGTGGGCAACGTACCTCGAGGGCGGGGACAAAGGAGGGGTCGGGGTCGCGGGAGAGGACGCTGTCGATGAAGGCACTGAGACGGCTGGCGCATTTGGTGGCTACGTCGGGGTCGGCGCGGACCAGGCGGCGCAGCAACTGGAAGCAGACGCTGAGGACTAGCGGGAGATCAGCGGTAGGAGCGGGGGACGGGTTAGACCCGTATTGAGAAAGCTTCGCGAAAGCCCGCAGCGCCAGCCGCCGGGCGCCCTCCAGCTCACCGCGGTCGGGCATCGCCGGTGGAGCGGCAAACCCTAGGATGTGTGCCACCGTCGAAGGGGATAGAGAAACAGGGACCCTTTTCTTCAAAAAAAAATCAGCGCGGGGCGCAGCGACCAGCGAGTACTGAGCTTCTTTTTCAGATGGGGTACTGAGATTTTTTTTTTACTGTATTCACGGCGGGCCAACGCCAGCCTGAACTTTATATACTCCCTCCGTCTCAAATTAAGTGTCTGAAAGTTTGACAAAAGTGGATGTATCTAACACTAAATTATGTCTAGATACATCCACTTTTGTCAAAGTTTGAGACAATTAATTTGAGACGGAGGGAGTACTCCATCAACAAATGTCACGGTTCCTTGCAAAAAAAAAATGTCACGGTACAGATGTAAGGGTAGAGCATCTCCAGCCGTTCGCACCCCAAGGGCGATTTTCGGCGCTAAATAGCGTCTCCTAGGATGTCTGGCGCTATTTTTCGTCATGTAAGGGCCACAGTTTCCAGTCGTTCCCCTAGCCCAAGCAGACGAAATTTGACAAAATCTCTACTACCTAAAAAGAAATTTTTGTTCCGTCTTCGCCCCGCGCTGCGATACGTCGCCTCTTCGTCCTACTTCGCCCCTCTGCGATCCTTTCCGCTCAGTGATCGCCCCGCGTGCGACTAGATGGGCCGAGTCCAACAAAACCAACTTCGTGACCCTGTCGTCGCTCCCTCTCCCTCCTCGAACCCCTCCTCATCTACCGGCCGCCCATCAGGTCACCCATGCGAGCGCCCCTGCCCCTGCCGGCCTCCATCGCGTGCAGGAACCTCGCCTCCACCTCGTGCCCGCCTTCCCTGAATTCGCCGCCCCTAGCTATCTCCATCGTGAGCGGGAACATGGCTCTACCTCGCGCCAGATCTGAGCCTTCCTTCCCGGAAGCATGGGTCCAGCGGCGGTTCCAAACTGAAGGAGGGGGAAGTGGGCGCTTCTGTGATGACCAAGTCACCAACACATCGCGCATCTGGTAGGAAATACCGACACATCTGAATTGATTTGGGCGTTCGTGGGTTCTTTATCTGGTACATATCGTGGATATATACAATCAGCTACATGTGGGGTATGTGCAGATGATGAGGTTGTCGTGCTGAAGAGATGCCCAATCCGTGTGGTGTTCAAGAAAGATATTGGAGAATTGAAAACTGTTAGTTCAGTATCACCCTTTTCTGTATTGGTATCTGTTCCTGTATATCTTTCCTAACGAACTTAGCTGCTGCACAAAGTACACATAACGATTTGTAATGGTTGATTAATTAATTAGCTATAAACTCTGAATGACCATGTTTTGTGAAGTTGTTTCCAAACAGGGTGTTCATGATTTCGATAATGGATTTATGCTCAGCTTGTGTTGTTAATTTAGAAGAAACTCTGACATGTACAGCAAAATAAAGAGTTAACAAACATATAACTCGCCTCAAATGCTTGAGGATTTGACCGGAACATCCCCAATTGTCCCCGTCACAGGCCAATCCAAAACCTCACTTATGCCTCTTTCTGCTGGAGTACTGCAGTGCTCATGCTGCGGAACAGCCGTGGCTTTGCCTACATTTGTTTGTTGTTTGGCAGAGAGGAATTGTAATGATTGTTGATCTTGTACTGGGTATATGCATCAGGGAGATGATAGGTTGTGCTTCGATGTGTGCTGTAATGGCCGCATCCTGTATTAGCAAACAATAGCATTTTGTATCAAAAGCATATCCTAGAAAAACATATATCGCATTCAAATTTCTGGATGGAAAATGTCTGGAATCTACCGGATTTGATTGCTGGCGTATGGATATGAGTGATAGATTTGGGATCACTGTTAGGTATGCGAATTTTGGTGCATTTGGGGGATGCTGACACTTGCTACTAGACTTTAGATTTTGATCCATATTCTGGATGTATATGGAGAGGAGAAGGTCAGTTTGCGCGGTGATTGTTGATTTTTGCTGCAGATTTCTAGCTTTGAAGTGCATAATTTTCTGTATCCTATCATTATTCATTAATAACAACACACGATTTTCTCGATCTTTACTAACCCATATTTCTGTTATTTAGCATAAGCATGGCTTCAGTTTGGAACCAGCTTGCAAGAGAGCAACTAAGCTGCTTTCACTCCACATGGTCAATACATAATTTCAGGGTTGTGGCGGTGGAGCTGCGGCGCGGAGGTCGGGCACAAGATCAAGGCTTGTGTGCTTCCTGCTCGTCCACAAGGTCGACTACCTCCGGTGGATCGGCGTAAGTTGAGCGACAGGGATTAAAAGAGAATTCTTACATACATGCAATTGTTTTTCTAAGAGCAGCCATAGTAAATAGAAGGAGCCAGGTTGCTGCTGAAGAAAAGGTTGGTATTTGTCAGGACACGCATGGTGCATCAAGTAAGATAATTGGTATAGCAAGACGTATGTCACGCCCAAATGAAATAAGCTGGTTGTCTTCCTTATGAATATTATGATTTAATGCCTTTAGGGCTTAGATAACTTTATGTAAGCATTTGAGGTAGGACCTAATGGGTAGTGATGTATCAAAAATCATGGCTGGGTAGTGATGTATTCTAAAATCATGGATCATGATGATTTTCCATGTGAGCCGAGATTCTATTATGATTTAAGAATACATACTTTATATTTATCTATTTTTTCATGTGATTTAACAAATTTTACCGGTTTCATTGGAAACCCATGATTTTTTGCTTAACCATGATGGAAACATGGAAAATTTGAAGTTGGCTCTTTTGAGAGAATTCTTTTATATTGGAACGCCGGAACTAAGTCTAAAGTGAACATTTCATGTTCAAATGGTATAAACTACGGATTATAATTAAATTATTTTTGGATCTTGAACACATATCTTATTTTATATACCCGTTGCAACGCACGGGCATTTTGCTAGTCAATAAAAAAAGGGCAAAATTTTGGCACGGTACAGATGCAAGGTTACAGTAGGGTGTAGAAGAGGGGAGAATACAACATGAAGAGAGTTGAGGGAGGCTTATAGAAATTACACCATGACAAGAGGATATTCTTAGTGTTATGGTGGCGGCAACGGTGAGTTCAGAACCTAATGTCATCAATACAATGCCGAGCTTATCTTAAGCCGTCCGTGACGCCAAACGGCTTATCTTAAGCCGTCCGTGACGCCAAACAGTTTATATTAAGCAATGCCAATCACGTGGATTAAGCAACGTCAATATTTTATGTTGCCGTTTCTTTTTTATTCCCCCGCATTTATTTCCCTCGCGGTTTTCAAGAACAACACATACGAATAATTGGCCAAGCCCACTTTTTTTTTGCGATTTCAGCAACTTTATTGATCAACCACCAACACTACAAAGAGCGTCTCGGAAAAATTTCGAAGCGCCAAAACAATGAAAGGAAATCCCAAAACGTTCAAATCAACGAGCTAAGATATGTTCTGAAGTGTTACGCAAAAGACTAATGTGACGGAACGTCACTGCTTCCAGGTCCTTTGCCAGCTTCTTGATATCTTCCACGACCACACCAACTAAGGAGCGATCCCTCGGGGGAAGACCCAATGCGCTGAATTACGGACAGACAATCAGAGGCAAGGATAATATGTTCAGTCCTTCATCTCGAGCGAGGGTCAATGCACATCTCATGGCAAGTGCTTCGACTACCTCTGGCGACGTGACCTTATCAAGTATCTGATTACAACCAATCAGACATGTGTTGTTGTGGTCCCTGATCACGAGCCGACATCCATCCAAGAAGAAACAGAGAACAGTGATACATCGACATTGAGGAAAAACGTACCTTCCGGTGGCGGAGACCAGCGAGGAACTGGAAGAGTGGTCTCACGACTGGGGTCAGGCGGTTGTTTGAAGAGATGAAACAAGATCATCTCAATATATGCCTTGGTATGTTCGGCCAAACCGTGCGAGTGCTTTCTCTGCTCACCATTGCGGACGCCATTGCGGTGCTCTCAAAGGTGCCACATCGTCACAGTCATAGCCATAGCTTCACGATCAGTAGATCGTTCCAAGAAATCCATCGTCCACGCCTTGGTCTGAGTGAACAAACTCTCAAACCCACTAATTTAGGCAGGTAATCACTAATTTACCTTGAATTTTGTAGCCGGGGCCCGTAGCTAAAATAGGAGACGACTCTTCTCTCCCTTCTAATTTAATAGGCTTCCACGTAATAAAAAATCTAACATGGCCATCTAAGACACGATCCACCGTGTAGCATTACATGCGGCCTTAAAGGAGGAGGGGTGAGTCTCGTTGCTTTTCTTTTAAAGAAAAAAGACCAGGATATTCGAAAATCCACTTTGGCTTGCAAAGCATATACTTCCACTTAAAAACACATTTTAAAATCATGAAAAATCCAAAAATAAAAATAGAGTTTACATCTACATATTTATACGCGTACAAAACATTTCACGAAAAAATACATTTTTATGGTAAAAAAAGGTCTTGTCAAATTTTATTTTGATGCCTAAAATTTCTTGTTTTACGCGGGCCACAAATATTATTTTTCATGAAACTTTATGAACGCATATAGAGAACGTCTAAATGTACAGTTTTTTTCTGGAATTTTCCCGGGGAAGAACATGCCCCTGTAAGAGCAACTCTAGCGGAGCTCGTAAAAGGCACCAAACAGTAAAATAACCGCCGCGTACAATTTTTTCAGGGAAAACGGACCACAAGAACCCCAAAACCGAGCGGACCCATAAAAAAGTTCACGTGCTGAAAATTTCACTCCTCGAACATAGAAAACATTGTTTCCGGCCGACCCGGCGGTGCCCTGAAGAAGGGAAAAAGGTTGTCGGGAGGGACATTTCAGCCCCGCGCGAGGGGAGGTGGAGTCCAACTCCACTTCCCACTTCTTCCATTTTTCTTTTTCTTCCTTCTCTTTTCTCTTTCTCTCTCCAAATAATTCAGGAAAAATACCGGGACGATGAGTACCATTCTGTGAAACCACTGGGACCCACCTGGCAGACCCCAAAATTAGGGTTCGACCATGAGGGGGAAATCTGCCCCCTCCAGTTACTCCCCCCTACCCCCTCCCCCTTGTATGGAAAGTTCCTGAAACTTCTACGGAACCACTTAACCCCTATAGATAAAATCATAGGTATTATATAATGATGTCAGAAATATATTTTTGAGATCCTAGGACATCTCATGCCTCCCTACATTTTCTCCACGATGCAGCCTCAATTTCTCTTTCAGAACAACTCCGAAATAAATTCCGGTAGTAATAGAAATTGCTTCTATTACTCTGGGACATCCAATATCCTTGTTATAAATTCTCTTCGATATATAAAATATATCTATCACACAGAAACATCGTTCTGATGATACTCCTAGTTTATCTGGATCTACCGATATACACAAAAATCAGCCCAAACTTAAGTGTGTTTCCCCTACAAGTTCGATAGTGTGTGGACATGAAAATGGAAACTCTATCCTTTTCAATAATCAATAGTGGAGCCGAGAAAACCCATATTGACTCTCATATACTATACGAATAAACTGATGAACATGTTGGTTATCATACAATTCTCACATTACTCATGATACCGAACTTAGCCGAGACTACTGATTCTGGTATTGCCGTGAAACAACCTCTTGTTCGCTTATAACTTTGTCTTTTCTCGGTATCCGGTAAGTTTCCTCTTTCTCGTTATTGTATTATGATATCCCACATGATGTATCATCATCGTGCATTGTCTGCAAAACTGTCGTGGTGGTGTCACGGCAGATGCCATGGGATGACTTAAGTTAGGGGCCGATGGACGTTGTTGGTATCCGAGGAGGAATAGCGCGCTAAGAAGCACACACGGGAAACACAAAACACACGCAATGTACCCAGGTTCAGGGCCCTCGTGAGGAGGTAAATCCCCTACTCTTGCTTGTCTGCCTCTATATCTGTGGGAAACCGGGTTACAAACAAGCTCCTCGAGCTCTCCTAGCTAGAGGAAGAAGAATGAGCTGCAAAGCACTAGAAGGAATAGAGAGGGAAATGAGTCTATCAGATCATCGTCCCTCGCGCAGGAGGGGTGTGGCCACCTTATATACTGATGGCCATAGCCACAGGGTACAGGAAGTAGGCGAAAGGCACTGTGGCGCAGCGCACGCCGTCCGACACGGAGCCGAAAGTCTCATCTGCATCATGTAATGTGCGTTGTGTCCCCTTTGTCAAAGACACGACGTGGACTTGCCCATACCTCTGCACTGCTCCTATGTATGCTCTATGTCAGCCGGTACATGCTCGCCTAGTAAGTTGAACCGCACGCATGTACGTCCCCGTGATCTCAGGGATTCACCTGCTCCATTGACTCTTGTCCGGGATGGGAGGTTCTTCTCCTAACCCGGCTTATCCAAGTGTAACTCGGATAACCTGGAAGAATACTCATCTTCAAGATAACAACAAGGTTCCAATACCGACATATCTTATATCGGTCATCACATGCCAGTAGGGCACTTATCTCGGTCAATCTCGACTTGGTCCAGTCTTCGGACTCCACTTCTTACCTTCCATGACCCTACCGGGGGTAGCCCCCGACATTAGTCTCCGAAGCTAGCGTGGTCCGATAGACTCGGACGATGGGCCACAGCAGCTTAAATAATAACCTCATATTGCTCAACCGACATACCACTGATGTCGGTTCCAACTTTAGTCTCGGAACTGATCCACGATCAGCACCAATATTTTCACCAAATTTCTGACACCACCTTTGTCGAGTCTCATTTGCTCTGATACTAGGCACTTAGCCAAATTTACCTATTGGTTTGAATCCAATTGCTGTGAGTTAGAAGACGTTTCCTCATTTCCTCCGCACTGTGGTTGCGCCACGCGGCCTGTACGTAACAGCACGCACGCCACGCCTACACGCAGGGCCCATGCGCTGTCAAATCCACGCAGAAACTCGAGTGGATCCGCTGGGACTCCTGGGATTCACTGCGCCACGCGGCGTAGTTACTCCCGCGTGTGAACATGGGTGTGGTTACCGCATAAACATGTAATCAAGGGCACATAGTAACTACGCCAGTTACTGCCACGATTAATCCCACGTCTCTTCACCTCCAGGTGGTATAGATACGAGTGCGGAGGCACCCTATTCTTCTCCTTCGTCGTTCTTCTCTTCCTTCCACGCCAACAGAGCACAAAGCCCCGTGCACCACCGCACTGTGCCGCACTCTGCCGTCGGACCATGGACATTGTCGTGTCTTCGTGCTCTCCACCGCACCGGAACACCGTGGACCACTCACCGCCACAGTTCCGCTCGTCACCGCCTCATATCTGCGCGTGATTGCCTCCATTGCCGGACCGCGCACCGCCGTCACCGTCGACCTCGAGTTCATCTTCTCCGCTGTCACCGCCACGAGCTCTTCTTCGCCACTCTCCTCCATCACCGGAGCAAAGCGACTCCGTCGTCGTTCTCCATGGCTCATCCTCGAGCGCTTCTCCGGCCCAAGGATCTCCCGGAGACACCGGATTCACCCTCCGCCGCCACGGCTTCACATGACCTCGTCGTCGCCGAGCAGGAGGGCGAATTCTTCAAGGAGGAGTACACATGTGCCGCTTGGGAGGGATTTCATGTGACGAAGTCCGAGATTAAGTGCATGCGGGACACCCACCGGATCACGGACGAGGTCGAATGTCGGCTTCCCGGCGACGAGATTTTCCTTGCGCCATGGACAGGTGAGTACGTAGTTTTTATAGCCCATTTCGAGTGCGGGTTTGGTCTCCCCCTTAGCGACTTCATGAAAAAATTCTTCGAGAAGTTCGAATTACAACCTCACCACCTTCCAGCTAATGCCATCACCACACTCTCCTCCTTTATCTCTTTCTCCGAGGGATACCTCGGTCTTTGGCCCACAATCAACATGTGGAGCCGATATTTCCAATTCCGAAAACAGGTGGTTCCAGATCCAGAGAACCCCGGGCCCCCCAAAAAAATGACGCAGTGTGGGGCTGCCACCGTGATCCCCCGGTGTATCTCTGCTTTCCCCAGAATTCGGGGTCTGGAGTCATGCCGGAAATGGCTCCGCTCCTTCTTCTACGCCAAGAACTCCACCGACACCGATCCGATTCGGTTACCGAAGTTCAACATCGACCCACCAGTGGCGATGCCGGACTGGAAACACCATCCTCAGGATACAATTCCCGAGATAAACTCTATCCACCAAACTCTCCTCTCTTTGAAGGAATCCGGGCTTACAACAGATGATTTGCCAGCCGCTTTCATTAGCTGTCGGGTTCTGCCGCTCCAGTGCCGGGTACACAAAATCCGCCATATGAGCGGATCTCAGGACCCGTCTCGGTTCTCGACCATCGAGCTCACCAAGGCGCAGGTACGGACGTGCGTGAAGGCAATAACCCGAACCCAGCTAACAGATGACTGGGATTGGGGACTCGAGCCCTACAGTAGGACTCGCCAAGCGCCTGCTGTAAGTATCCCGGATTCAACCAAGATAATTCTATGTCGTCACAATTCACTTCATTCACTTCCATGTATTTATGCTTTGATTTGCATCTTTGCAGAGATTCGACCGCTAGAGGAACGAGGACGGCAAATTTTCGTCCATCACATGGACAGAGGATCGTACCGCCGAGGACGTCGAGGACCCAGACGACGAGTACAACTTGTCGGTCCCGGATGCCTGCATTGCAGTAGGCGCCGGTAAGTCTCATGTCTCGGGCACAATCAGGGATTGGTCCGAGGATGAGGATGATGACGATGATGTTCAAATTTTAGAGGTACTCAACCCCTCGCAACTCGCTTACGCGTTTCCGCTCCCATTGGCACCAGCTGATCCGGATGAGCAGGTACATGATGTGGAGCCGGAGGCAAAAGTTGGTCCCTCCGAGACCAGGAAGTGCGCCGGGACCGAGGCATCGGGTCCCGTGTCCAAAAATATTAAGAACAAAGCTGCGATCAATCAACCGCGAAAAGTCAAAGTTAGGCCAAATTCGGAAGGGTAAGTGATTTCTCTGAGATACGGCCCTTTGCAACTTCCACTTCTTTCTTTTTCGTCCGAGCTTACCCGGTTTTCTTTCTTTTTGCAGCGCACCTCTGGAGATCACCGAGAGTGCGCCCTCCATGTTCTCGCTAACACTGACAATGCCAACCTCGTCTCAAGGTGATGTCGGAGGCCACAGCTCGTCCATGAGAAGCCCGCCTCCGGCACAGGCTCCCGTGATCCTGCTTCCGGGACCAGGCGCCAATGTCGGAGAAGAGAAGGAAACTCAGGATGTCCAGCGATGGATAGGCCCGAGATGTTTACTCCCGGGGTGGAAAAAAGACCTCGGTGCTAGCAACATGAGCACCGGGGCAAAGAATATTGAGACTCTGGAAGTTTCGGAGCAAGTACAGTCGTAGCAACAACACCAACAGCCAAACCAGCCGCCAGCCCCACCAGCTCAACCAACATCACAACAACCAACATAGCAGCAGCGAGATCCATCAGCACAACCACAACAACAGCCGCTGAAACAATCGCCGCCACCGGCACAGAAGAAGCTGATGCAGCAGAAGCCGGTTCAGCAGAAGAAACCGCGAGGAAAAGACGCTGGGAAGGGGCTGATGCAGCAACCATCCAAGCCTATGCAGAAGAAATCCTCCGCCTCCAGCATACAAATTAATGACGAGAGGCGGGTTGTTGCACACCTAGAACTAGGCACCGCCTAGACCGACTTGGAAGCTGGAACCACCAGCGTCGGATTCATATCCGGCACTATGAGTGGGAGAAGTTTAGGATCGCTGGAGCACTACTACGTAGAGTGGAATGAGGTTGATGCTGACGAAGTGACCAGTATGCCCTCAGTAGTCCCGGGCACACTCGCCCAGAAGATGCAAGCCCTCAAGAGTGCGTCCAGAGAAGCCGAGATAACATCTCGGGTAAGTACTTTGCCTTCCCCAACTCTTTCTAAGTCTTTGCATGACAGACCGAGTAGATATCTCGGAGATTCTGAGATACATACATATCCACCCAGTCCCCGAGATTCGGATCGAGTAACCGACACTTAATCGAGTTAAGATTACTTGGCGTGAAAATTTACAACTTCACTGATATTGCTTCTCTCCAGGTTTACACTCAGGCCCAGGCAAGGCTATTTCAAAAACTTCTCTTGGCGCACCGGGATCTGCATGACCACACCAAGAGCTTGGAATTGGATGTGTCAGGCAAAGGTAAATCTTTTGCCACCGAGATATCGAGTATGCTTTATATCGCATCGATTTGCTAAATTTTTCTTCTTTTGGCACATACAACTCTGTTGGAGGAGCAGGTGGTCAAGCTGGTGACCAAAGTCTCGGTACTTGAGAGTAACTCACTTTATGCACTTGTATTTTGCACTCGTATACTTGGTTGCTTGCTGACATTGTTATCTCGGTGCAAGCGAGCAGAAAGCCTTGGCCGAACGCCACCAAGATTGCCTGACCCGCTCGGAGTCATCCCAACAACTAGGTGAGCGTGAAAACGCACATAAGGGCGAGCTCCAGGCTGAGCGCAACGAGGTATCTTGGCTGAAGGCCGAACTCGCCAAGATAAAAAAGGCGAAGGCCCAGATGGAGGAATCCGCCGCCGCTGAGAAGACCCGCTAGGAGGAGGAGATCCAGCAGCTTAAGGGGGAAAACTCAGAATCCGAGTCGCGTGCCACCTCGCCTCAAACCGAGTTGGACGTGCTGAAATCCGACACTAACAAGTGGTTGTCGGATCTTCAAAAAATTAACTCGGACATGAAAAGTGAGCACTCTCCCTCTTCTTTTCTTCATCCGACATTAGATGCCGACATAGAACTTATTTTGATTCCTACAACCTTCTTTACACAGAATTTTCCCCATTCCGAGATTGCTGCCTCCAACTTTGTGTGGAAGGCCCGAGAAAGGAGAGCCAGAGCTGGGGGCATTGTGACGGAAGAAATGACTCATGAAGACCACTTGGTAGCACTCAAGGCCCGGCTCTCACCACTCAAAACCAACGGCCTTGACCTGCTAGATGCGGCCATCCAAGTCTACCGCATCCTCTGGTCGGGTAGCATATGCCCCACTGTAGTCAGTGAATTGGCAACATGCCTATAGGGCACCGGGAAGCGACTACGAGAGTGGCGCTCATCTTCTGCCCGAGCTGGAGCCGATGAGGCCCTAACTTTTATCATGTCATGGTATGAAGGCATTGATCTCAAAGTCCTCGGAACCATGCGCACTGGATCAAAGTGGACCACTGACTCGGAACTTGTCGTGCTTCACAAGGCCGCGGCTTATACACTCGCTTCATATGCCGAGACCCGTACATTCATTGCGACTCCAGCGGATGAGGAATCCGAGGATGAAGACTATGATGACGAGGAGTCCGAGGAAGATGTCGACGAGATGATCGAGGTAGAAACTGATCCAAATGCCAGTGCCGGGTCAGATGCTGCTGCTACAACCGAGACCGTTGCCAACACAGCAGCCCCGACCGTCCCCGATGATAACCCACAAGTATAGGGTATCGCAACAGTCTTCGAGGGAAGTAAAACCCAAATTTATTGATTCGACAAAAGGGGAGCCAAAGAATATTTCTTAGCCTTGACAACTGAGTTGTCCATTAAGCTGCACCCGAAAGTATACTTGCTCGCAACAATTTATCAGTGGTAACAGTTTTATAGAAGCAGCAGTAGTGAAATAACAACAGTAGTAAAATAGTAACAACAGTAGCAATTATGAAAACAGCGGGATGAAAATACCGTAGGCATAGAGGGTGGATGAACGGGCGTTGCATGGATAAGATAGTTCATATAATAATAACGTGGGTATTACAGATAATAATAATAATAAAGCATCCTAGTTCTAGGCAATCCATAAGCATGTGTTCAAATATAGTCGTACGTGCTCGCAATGAGAAACTTGCACAACATCTTTTGTCCTACCAGCCCGTGGCGGCGGGGCCTTAGGGAAACTACTGGTAATTAAGGTGCTCCTTTTAATAAACACTACAACAAATCTGGTGATCCATGACATCCTGAAATTGTCACAAACTAATACAAGAACGTCACCGCTTTCTATCCATGACGAATTTTATGAACGTCGTGTATATCGCGTCATGGATTGGTAGGAGCCAATTGTGATGATTTATATCCGTCACGGATTTAGGTGGGCCCATCTGGACCAATACAAGAGGCAAGGCTCGAATCTGACTGTGCGCCACGTGTCCATCTGACGTGGCATCCCAAGTGTCCGGAATGACGTCATGCTGACATCAGCATTATGTCATGCTGGCATCACTAGCCAGACCTTAAATGGGCTAGTCGGGCCCATTAGTTAGGTGGCCCATTTATTCCATGCAATTTAGCCCACGTTTTCAAGTTTCTTGGACCATTTTAATTGTGGTCTATATTATTCACAGCGCGTTTACTAAAGCCCATTATTTGAAAGTCCGTCATTTTTTAATTAAACCCGTGTTCCATTAGGTTTTTAATTAAATTGATGTTCTAATAGGTTTTTTGGAGTCTCAGCAAAATTTCAGGCCCAACGACAATATAGCAGAAGATGTCGTAGAAACAACATTAGTTGATTTCTAGAAATACCATAGGTATGTGAACATTACAGAGGTTCAAGTCAAACTTCAAGAATATACAATCATACCGGACGTTGTCTACCATGCAGCAGCAAAATGCATCTCGAGAGCAAACAACTCCAAAATATCAACATGCAAGTCCTAGCAAAACAAGTACCACCAAAATACCAGTGCACCAACAGGTAACTTGGAATATCAGCTTAACGTGTAACACGAGTCTGTGGAATCATGGCCATCAGACGCCTAATGAGTGCATCAGTCTCGGCTTGCTTCTTCATCATCTCCTCGTCCTTCTTGGCCCTTGCTGCTTCTGCTTCCTGCATTTTCTTGGACAATAGATCTATTTCTTGACGCTGAGTATTTACAATCTCGCGAAGCTCATCTGATCCCCTCTTCTCCATAGCCAACTGTGCTTCAAGGTCACCCTTGGATCTACGTGCAGGTGCAGGGTGGATCCCTACATTCTGAAGAAACGAGTTCTTTTTGGTCTTCTCAGCTAGAACCTCAGAAACGACCTCTGTGACAGTTTTTGAATGTTGTCCATCTTCTACAGGTTCAGTCAGCTTGGTCTCCATTTCAGCCTATCAATTCAAGTAAAAACAGTGTTCATAAATCACAACTTAGAGCAATTTCAGTTGGAATAAACTGCAAATAAGAACACAAATTACAGCACACACGAGCTGATACGGATGTTTAGGGTAAACAAGGTCAAGAATATATAAGAAATTATACATGTAATTCTGAGGTGACCTTGTCACCTAGTAGCAATGGAACGACAGACTTAAGTGACTCAAAAGGGGAGGAGACATAATGCTTCATGCATGACAATACAAGAGGGTATGTAACTAATTAATAGCATGTAGACATCATTAGAAAAACAAACTGATTTTGCATAGAAAGATGAACATATCAGGAAAATAAATTCCGATCAAAAAAATGCACAAACTTATGTCTTCAAAATCATAAGAGCAGTATGTGATCTACATATTACCCATGACAAGCTGTAGGCTCAGGATGAACTATATAAATATGATCAAGAGCAGTTCTGAAGCTAAGCTGCAAGGACGTACAGCCTGTTCTCAAATACTATCTGGAAAATGTAATTTTAGTACAACTAAATCCATCAATGATACTCTTAAGTTGCCGCATTGTAATCTTTCAACAGCTAAACAACAGGACACACACACACATGAAAGGTAAACAACTTATGTACTGACCGAAAAGGCTAAGGAATCTAAATTTGCACAAGTTGACTTACGATTGCGTTCTCTACAGTAGAAGTGTAGCCTTTTTTCTTCTTGCTGTAGTGGCACTCTTTAAATAAATCCAATGCAGTAGGTGGTTCATCTTTGTATTTGTCCCCCTGAAAACAACGGGTACATGGAGAATACTTACTATTTTCTTCTCGGAAGTTTAAACTTGAAAAGATGCGGACAATTTAGTCTATGAAGGATACAGCATTCAGAGTTGGCAAACTACATGGACAATTTGAACTTACCAAATTTTCGCAGGCAATTTCATAGCTCCGAGAACCAGTTGTATGATGGAATTTAACTTCAGCTCGGTTGGCTTTGTTCTTCGCACAAGTTTCCTACATCAAGATGGTACAAATATAAGGCGCATATAAGATTATAGTTGAGCATGAATGACATGGTTGTGCAGGAACATGTTACCATCTTTCGTGGATCTTTCCATCCTTCCACAAGTTCATTCCACTCTTCATCAGTCATGGATTTCAAAGGAGACTTTTTGGGCACCAAATGTAATGGATAAGGATCAAAGTACTTCCGTTTGATCCTATATCGCTGCTGACGTTGTGCATTTTTAAGCATTTTGGCACAAGCCTTTTTAACAGGCTGAGCATCTGTGTCCATGTGAAACCTTGCCTACCATGATAAAGAAGCTTGTGAATACTTGACAGTCAATTGTGAATGGTACATTAGAACATATTAGGGAGGTTGGGCAGACAGGTCGACTACTCACACCAACTTTGCCTATGTAGTCTTTCAAGAGAAGAGGTTTCTTCTTGTAATCCTTCCAGTGTTTGAAAATTGGCATATGGTTTCTGACTGCGATATTGCACTCTGTGGCAAACTTTGCAGCAATCATTGGATTATACGGCCTTGTTCTCCCTTCTTCAATGGTAAGCGCAAGTTTAGCACGCCTAGACCGAGACATCCTATCCAGACCTTTTCCCATATTATTTCCCCTGATCCTCTCCTCTCCAAGTAGTTGTAGATCTACATAGATGAAACGCTAGAAAGTTTTATGATGAAAGGACAACTAATAACATCAGTTATATTATTAACACAAGAAAAAACAAACATGATAAAGAATTTAATTTCTTTTTAGTAGTTCATGCATTAAATTTTTAGGATTAGTAGCTGACACAGTAAAAAAATTGAAGTGTGGAAGCATCTGTTCATAGCATGGTATTTTGCACTGAATGAGAAGTGTGTGAGTTAGAAAAGGGACTTAATATGACATTCTAAAATCCACTGATTTCTTTCAATTCCTAATCATGTGTCTATTAGATGAATAGTATATGATATATCAATGCCAATGTAGTTTCGATGTAGATAAAAACATACCTTCAGCTTCTGCATCAGTTTGGTTGTCATTTTGGCTCTGCTCAGCAGTGGCAGCAACCACAGCAAGCTGGGCATCACCCTCAGCTCCATTTGCATTCTGGTTCTGTTCATCATGTTCATCAACCATGTTACCTTCATTGTGGCAGTCGTTGTGATGGACAACTTCATCTAGCACAACAAGTACAGAGCAAGTGACTGTCATGGCATGGTTTACAAGTTGAAAGCAAACTTATTATATTAGATAGAACTTCGCTATGTTACCTGCCCGAGTGTGGTCGGCAAAGTTGGCACTATGACCAGTATTAACCTCACCTGCAGGTGGCATGGGGATTTCATTTGCATAATTCTTTTTGGACCTTGTGACTCGAGCAGTTTGCACGTGCTGAGGCTGGGCTTCTGCTAGAACTCTCTTACGCTGGCATGGTTTGAAACCACCTGGAGGCATATTAACTGTCCTCTTTGTAGTTGTGCTCTTTGTATCTTTGTTGCAGATTTTCTTAGAATACTGCAAGTCCTGTTCCAAATGAAACAATGGATAAATCTACCAAGCACATGTGAAATAAGCACAAGTTGGAAAAGAATTAAATCGTAAATAGGAAACAACCAACATTTAAGCCCTGAGAAGGAGGAAGTAGCACCTTAGCTATTGAGCTAGGAGGTGCGGACTCCAACTCCTGCAGTGCATCCGCCTCCAGTATTACGTTACCGTCTCTTAAATCCCCTTCACTAGTATCGTCCTCTTCAGGATCGTATTCAGATCCAGAGTCTCCTATGTTATTCTTAGTGTTTTCTGAGGTACTGAAAGTTGATGCAAACATGTTGGATAATTTTCGTATTCCTAGTTGCTGCAACCTTGAATTATTCCTCATACATTGTTTCATCCGAATTTCATCGTAGGCTGTAAGTGGTGCTTCTACAATAAACAGAAACAATAACAGAAACTTATTACATACACCTTACAAAGATTTAATCTGACCACAATTATGTATTTACCATAAAGATACTGATTAAATATACAACCTAAAATACATATTAGCAAGCAGATGATATAAGGAAGCACCGAAAGAGTTTCAGGGTGTAACCAACTAAGTATGTGATACTAGAATAGATGAATTTCTATATGTAACCAGCAGCGGTAAGATGCTCTTTTATTTTTAGACGCGGTTCTCTTAGTATCAGTCCTGTAGTTCCTCGCTTCGAACACCGCAGCGGCACAATATGTTTTAAAAAAAAATAAATGGGCTTTGCGGACACGTAGAGTACATAAATGTGCATACACGGGTTGTTTTTAGAACTTTTCTAAACTTACATGTTTCAAAATAATGTGCTACTTCCGTGCGGGAGCCAGGAGTACAAACCTGTGATGTCAACTTAAAATTGTGAAGTCTTATCTGTATAAAAATTGTATTTACTTACTACAACTTTTGGCCTATATATGAAGTTTTTCCAAAATGCTGAGTAGTCAAGTGACTACACAGCTTATGTGTGGTTCCGCCGCTGTGCTACTTGCCATGGGGTTGCCATATCATCACACACATACTAGGGTGAACTATTACTCCCTCCGTTCATCAATACTAGACTTTCAATGGTCCAAATATGAATGTATCTAGAAAACAAAACGTGCGTGGTGAGAGTGGCTAGGCAAAATCGGTAAAGGTCTTTGGTCATCCATCTATGACAAGTGAAACGAAAAATCCGTCCATGACAATTATTGACTTTTCGTCACAGACTTGTATTGTCTTTCTAGCCTCTTATTGCTATGTGACGGACGAAAAAAAAACCTCACGGATTTTTTGGCAGTCTGTGATGTTCCAATAAAACGTCATCGTGAAACTGTCACGGATCACTAGATTTGTTGTAGTGAAAGCACCGGAGCAAAGCATTAACACTCCATGAACACATGTGATCCTCCATCACAGCCACCCAATTGTTGTCCCAATTTCTGTCACTTTGGGGCCTCGGGTTCTCGACAATGACATGTGTAAACAACTTGCAGATTTGATCAAGAAACATAATTATACTCATGAAACAATAACATTTTCAGATCTGAGATCATGGCACTCGGGCCCAAAGTGACAATCATTAAGCATAACAAGTTGCAACAGTGGTCTATAGCACTAACAACGGATACTAGGCACTATGCCCTAACAATCTTGCATTATTACATGAACGATATCATCCAATCCCTTCCACCCCTCTCATCCTACAACGGGGTTTACTCACACATGGACTGTAAGGACCCCAGACCGGCAGTCTGAAACCCTACGTATGCATACATTCACGATCCCAGAAAGATCAGTCGTGAACAACATACACAGTTGGCACACAGAAATACATCATCCATTACACGAATACATAAAGGTATTACACAAATGATCACATGATCAAGTTTAAGCAACTGCCACAAAGGCAGGCAACTTAACAAACACAGCGGAAGACAATTAAAAACATAACGTAGTTGAGCCCAAGTCACGCCTTAACCTACAGGCTGCTGACCCGGAGACGATCCTAGTTCGCAAAACCGTCAACTTCGTACTTCTCTTCATAGATATCCTTTGGAGGCTCCTTCTCCAAATCTGATAAGTAGATACCAGGGGCGAAACCATAATGAGTACATTTGAATGTACTCAGCAAGACATCCATCATGTCACTTACCAACATGCAAATATGCTTATATGGTGGAATAGGTAGGCTATAAATATGGTTCACTATCAATGGTGTTCATATATGATGACACCACAGTTGCAGTCAGGTTTATCTGTATCTTCGTTGAAGAAGATACTTCAGAAGAAAAATAATATATAGTTTTATTTCTCTTGTAGATCTCACATGTACAAGAGGTTTTGTAAAGTTTTGTTAAAGAATATTTTCTCTTTGCAAAACTTCTTGGAATCAGTTTCCAGAATTCTTGCTTAGAGTAGAAAAGGTTTTCTTTGCAAAACATTTTGTTTTGTATATCAGCATCTGGCTTTTCATCATCGACGATACCTCCACGGTATAAGTTTCCATTCCTTTCCGAACTTCACAAGTTCAACACTTCCTTTCCAAAATTTCCCTTTCAAAACTCCTTTTTGAAAACATTGACACAATGCTAGCTACATGGCCATTCAACTGTCCATATCCGAGGACGCGGCTTCTTCGAAAAAGTTGTACTCTGCAGAGGTGTACACATCCACCAGATCCAGTACACCTCCCGTGAAACAACCACGGACTGTAACAACAGTATGTAAACATCAGGTATATGATCATAACCATCCACTATGTTCAAGCTAGAATATGCCTATCTCTCAGTTGAGTTTTACCACATCCCCGGTACCGAGCTAATCCCCGCCAAGCCAGGATGCCTCATCTGATGCATCCGGAGGGAAAATTAATCCCACACTTTATATGTCTCCACGACATTCGGTTCATAGGATCGCATCCCCTATAGCACATTGAGATAGCACACACTAATAAGAACAAACTTCAAGTTAAGCCCCTTGCCCATGTTGGGGTAGGGTGGCAGTACGGTAAAGGTTGTCCGGCGAAGACTAGGTTATGTGTCATTTTTGAAAACACCACTTTCTCAAAAATGACCACTTCCACATTCCTCCGGAGAACAAGGATCCGCCTTTTCTCCGGGTTTTTCCGTAAAGCCTTTGTTTTGTAGAATCACAATTTTAGGGTGTCCACTTAGGGACTAGTATATTTGATGGTAATAAATACCATAAGGTGGCCTATGGGCTTGGTATTACCAAGTTTAACTACTGGCATGATAGTAACCTATAATATAGTATAGTAGTAATTTCCACATCAAAAATAGTTTTGATAATCAAGTTTTGGTGAAACTTCAGAGGTAAAACATGAATGATATATAATGGTAAGTATTGTATCAGCAAGCAATCAGGATGCTTGCCTGGTATCTCCTTGTGTCCCTGGTTTTGGAGTGACTGGAACTTGAAACAGAGCTTCCCGACACTTCCTTCCTCTTCGTTTTCTAACGCCGTAAAAGGAATAAAGGACACACATTCAGAACCAATCAAGGCAAGCAACCATACATAACAATACATACAGCAAGGAAACTAATAATAACCTATCACCCAATTATTAATTGAGGCAAACAATCAAACAAGCACACTTGGCAGAAATGCCATTTAATAAGACAACTTAAGGTTGGAGGAACATATCTCACAACCTTAATATCATGGATTCAGTGGGTGTGCCACTCTCATACCAAGATATTAATAAACCCAAAACACACTTAGTATCACAAGGGTGAGACTACTAAAAGTATATAAAACATGCACAAAAATAATCATGGCAATGGGTCTATCAACCAAACAACAAAAAGAAAAAGGTAGCTATCTTACTAAGTCTAAATTCACATCAAGAATAAATAAGACACATGATTTGCAAAAGTTACTTTTACAAATCAGTGAGCCTACACAAGAGTAACAAGGTAATAGACTCATAACAAAACACACAATCCTCATAGTGAGAACAACAGAAACAATGACTAAAAAGGAGGAATCCTATAGACATGCTTCTACTCAGGGTTTGCTATGCAAGCAAGCATAATAAGCAAAGTACAAAAATGCAAACAAGGAACCATGTTATCATAATGGGAAATGAAAACATGTCCTCATGCAAGGATACACAATTATCTACCAAACACAAGTTGGCAGGAAAATTAATTTAACACAAAAATGCTAAGGAAAACTAGTACTACTCACACATGAAGAATCAATGGATGTATTTTAATCAAGTAATTGAAATACAACCAGAGGGTCCATGTCATAAAAACAGGAGGGAAAAATATCTATACTTGCTATAACAAAAATATCCCATTTAGCAAAACAATGCATCAATTTGCAGGGCAACTCCTACATACTAGTGGTAATAAAAATAGCATTACTAGAGGAATCAAACAACACTTCAAAGATGGATTTTCCTAGCAAGCCACACATGATTACAACCACTTACAAACAGAAGCATACCCATTTTTGTTTAGCACAAAAATTCCCAAAGCAAAAATACTAGGCACTCATTAGTTATGAAACTACATAAAAGAAATCCATCTAGTTTGGGGAAATAATGTTTCCACCAAAAATGCAATGAAACCAGTGGGTGTTCCACTAGCATAACAAAGCATTAAGAGGTCACAAAGCCTCTGGTCACACTTGACAACAATTAGCAAAAACCTAAACTAGCACCTAGTGCAACAACAATACTAGCAGAAAATAATAGGGTGCAAAAATAAGCAAGGCAATGCTACTCATGCTATTATTTCCACACAAGTGAAAACTTTAGGGGTCAAGTACTCATAACAACCTTATCAAAATGCTACTGGTCCTATGAATAAAACATAAAAATATGTGGCTACTCAACCACAAATGATTATGTCAAAAATTCCACACATGAGGGAATTTTTCCATAGCATCCTCATAGTCATGACAAAGCTACTCATGCTTTTCTACCAATTCAAATGCAAGCTAGCAGAGGTGATACTAACAAAATATAAGTACCAACATGGTACTGAATCTAATATCTCAACACAACAATTCAATCACTTGCACACAAATTAATCATTCAAAAATTATATGCAAGTAATAAACTAGAGATAAAACATATGCTACTAATATAAATCCTAATTCTTCTCAACTCAAGTCCACACATTCTAACATGCTAAAATAGTTAATTAACACTTATAAAACAAGTTCACACAACTTATACATGCTAGAAAACAATATTGCAACACAAAAATATATTCACACAATTTAATTAACTAAAATGCCAAAATGGCAGAAATAAGCATTTTAAAGATCTGTCCACCAAAATTTCTATGATGCTCTAAAAATTAAACCCTTCTAGGTTTGGATAGTCCTAAACATATACAAGACCATCCAATTGAGTTTGCATCAAAAATCATTTTTAATTATTTTATAAAAATCACCAAAGTGCTCTCTGGTGTTTTACCAAATTGCATGCCATTTCAAAAATACAATAAATTTGGAAACTAGGTTAAATGCTCCTGTTAGGAAATTTCAAGGGCTTTCCAATGCAATTGGCCTCACTTCATTCTGAGTTGTAAAATAAAAATGGTGCTCATTTTGGTGTTTCTGGTACCTGTTGCCAAATCATTTTTCATTTCAAAAATGTACATCCAAAAGTAGATCTACAAGTTGGAGGTGGTTTAGAATTAGTTGAGGTACCACTGTGAATTTTGGTTTGGTAAAATTCATCTTTTAAGTTGCCTTTTAAGTCCAAAAGTAACCATACATATTTCTGTGAAAAATTAAAAGGAAAAATGACTCCTATGGGCCAGATCTGGATCTGGGCCGGCCAGATATGATCTACACCGCGGCCAGAGCAAGCCCGAGCCGCTGACGCGCGGGCCAGGCCGCCACGCGGCTGCCACGCAGGCGAGCGCAGGGCCCACGCGCAGTTTGACTAGTACCAGCGCGCGGTCAAGGCGCTGACGCGAGCGTGACCTCGCCGTGATGTCACTCGCCGGCGGGAGACAACTCCGGCGAACTCGTACCTAGCGAATCCGGCCACCAAAAATCAAAATAAAAATACCTACACGCTTCTCTCGACGAGGGGAACCAAAAGGAGGTAGCGCCGCTTCCCGGGAGCGGCCGGAAAGCGGCCGGCGACGGCGGCGTGCGGCGGATGGAAAAAGACTATGGCGCGGCCACGAATTAGGAGGAGAGGGAGAGGGGAAATGGGTCGGCGGGGTTCGCCTTCTCACCCTAGACTCTCGGAGGTGCTCGGAGAGGGCAGAGGAGAAGCGATGCGACGCCTATTTGCCGCCGGAGTCCCGCCGGACTCGAGGAAGGAGGAGGATGGCGCGGGCTCCCCGAGGGCTCCCGCCTCGATTCCTTTGGCAGGGAGGTCCAGCGCGACAAGGCGGAGGTGATGGAGCCAACCCCGAGCGGCGGCGAGCTCCCCAGTGGCCAATTCGACGGCGAGGTGTAGGGCTAGGGTTTCGGTTTGGGCATTTTCTACAGAGAGGGAGAACTCGAGTGGGGGGGGGAGAGAGAGCTTGAGGGAACACAAGCACATGGGGGGCCTCTTTATCCTCGAGGAAACCTTCTACTCGAAGGCAATGGAGTAGGGCTGTTGTTTGCTACAGAGAGCTAGAGGTTGAAGATGACTCAGATTTCATTTTAGTCCCTGGGTATTTACAACTAGGTCCCTGTCTTCTCTGTAAAAGTCTGTTTTCACCAATAAAACAAAGTTTAAATTTTAAATCCTTTTGCCCAAAATTCTAATTAGTATAGATACACAACATATGTGAAAATTGGCTCAATTAGATAAACTTTATAATTCAAAGTTGTTCAAATTTGAATTCTTACACAAATGGACATTGAATTTATTAACCTACTTAGGAGCTTCCAAAAATGATAATTTTTGGCACACATTCCTTATTTGATGTGTTCCTTATGTGGTAGAAAATTCAAGTCATTTTGAGTTACTTCATAGAACAAACATGTTCAAAATTCAAAAAGGTGCTGTCAAGAAAACAGGGGTTTTTGGCAACTTAAACAATTCAAAAACTTGTGCCCTTTTGTTTTTCATCCTTATTTATGATATAGAGCATGTGGTATTTATTTCATGGCATTTGGAAAAAGTTTGTAGAACAAACTTGTTCAAAATTCCAATTGTTGCTGTGGAGAAAACACATGTTTTCAGGGCTTTAATGGATTCAATTTTTGGTATCCTCTTGTGTGTGTTCCTTATTTGATATAAGGAAGCAATGGTATTAATTTCAGACCATTTCAAGAAAGTTTCCAATAGTAACTTGTTTTAGTTTTCTGTTTCTAGGAGTATTGGAATTTCTATTTAATAAGGCACTTGGCTTTTCTTTACCAATGCTTTGCCAAAATATATATGTGACTAGAGATAGCAAGTAAATGCTCTCTAATACTATTGTTTTTAATCTTCCAAGGTTGGAAAAACATTTGATAATATTTTGGTGAAGCATTTAAGAATGCCTCTTTTTCTGATAATCCTTTATGGAAATTTATTAAGTGTTTTCCTCTTTCTTAATTTAGGCCTTGTAATAATATTCAACAGTATTGGATTCATAAGATAGTTTTGTAAAACTCTTTGATCAATATTTACTTGAGAAAATATTGCCAAAGTCATTGGAACAATATGTTGAATATTTTTATCATTGGAACAATATGTTGAATATTTTTAGTTTACTGCTTTGCTATCCTTTTTAAGTTTGTTTAGTTGCACTTAAACAAACACAAACAAACACAATCAAGGTTTATTAGCCAAGCAATTAGCAAAACAACTGTGTTAACAGGTATTCCAAAATTGGGATGTGACAGGTCTTCCCCCCTTAAAAAGAATCTCGTCCCCGAGATTCACAAGCGAGGACTAAGGGAGGGCCAACAAACACCATGTTAGTGTGGGAGTGCAGGTGCTTCCCCCCTTTGACTTTTCTTGGGAGGCGGGGTACATCCCTAAATTAGAAAATTCTCTCTAAAAAGTACACCAGTACTGTTTTAGGTTCAAAACTTTTGTTTCCTAGTTTGAACAAAAATTAAGGTTAGTGCAGAACTACCTGGAAATATACCGTCAATTTTTTTACATGAGTAACTAGCTATATCCCACATCTTACATAACACATATGGAGTGGTGTACCACTCTCATAATAAGGTATATAATATGCTAAAAATATAGCTTGTGGGTGCAAGGGTTAGGTTGCTAAGGTAAAATAAACAGACATAATAATACCCATGGCAGTGGTTATTACTCACCACAAGCAACTATCACTTAATGTGTTCATGATTTTGGTTGGATGTTTTAGTTTTATAAGATACTCTTAAGCACAATCATAACACAAGTATAAACTCATGCTAAGGTAAAACATTTAAACAACATCCAATGAGCAAGCAAACAACACCACAGATGAATAGACTATTTATTCATTAGGTTATTGTTTATTAGAGGTTTTGGAATCCATCAATCATGAACAATTAGCAAACAACCAGTAGCTAAAAACCAATGAACTCATTCATAAAGATACTCTAAAACACCATCTTTACACAAGATAAAAACTCCTATTACACAGGCAAAAAAAAAGGTCTGCACAAATAACACACTAGTATGAAAATCTACACCAGCATGCTATAAGAGATAATCATATCCTATAACCATAGAACATGTAACTAAATAATTCATGGCATGGTAAAAGAAGTAATAACTTCCTAAACCTGCTATATCAACACATATACCCATAAAATAAAAAGAGGGTAATACTAGAGCAAAAATCACCATTTTCTAGTGGTGGAACTAGTTTCACTCTAGAGAAACAAACAATGTTAATATGATGTTTAAACTTAAACAAGCAAGTCATGAATATAAGTGTACCTAATAACAGTACACAAAACTTACTCATGTTAGTAAGCACAAACATCAAAACAATTTCCATGATACAACTATTAAACATGCAGAAATTTCTTCTAGCAATTTATGTTTTTCTTAAACAATTGCTAGCAAATAAGCAAGGTATAATTCACACAACCAGTAGCTATGCAATTAATGAAAAGTTATCTAAACCTTTTCAAAAATCCATACACTCAATTTAAAATTATTCACAAACAGTCTACCCATCAAGAGGAATTTATTTTATTTGCGAACAATTTAATTTTAGCACACGATAGTGAAACATTTCTTAACATGATACCCCTAAGGAATATTATGCTAACAAAAGGATCACACCTAAACATATTAGTATTTACTAATAAGAAATAAACTTCTCACTTGCATAAGTGAAAAGAAACAATTATGTTTTCCATGGTGGAAAATAGAAATCAATCACATAGTGAAACATGCTATTTTCACACAGGTGTATGGTTGGGGATTTTTATCCTCAAGATAAAATGTAATGGGACCAGTGGGCTATGGCCCACTAATACCAAGTAAAAATAAGTACTAAGCCTCTGGTTACTCATGAAAAACTTTGCATACCAGGTAAAAATATAAGGCTATTTAATCTAGTGAAGCAATACTAGTGCATATTGATAACAATGCTTACATATGCTTTACTTTTAAGAGACATGCAAGCTAACAGAGGTACAAGCATAAAGATAACAGTACCTAAATGGTACTGGCCTCAAGGAAAACATAGCACAAAAATTTACTAAGAAAGTATACACAGATCTAGTTCTCACAAAACTTCCAATTACTAAACTAGAAGGTAACAAATGCTATTTCATTTTTATACGAGTTTCCAATCATGCACACAATTTCTAGGGTAGATTTATTGTAAGAAAACAACATAATAACAAGTCCTAACAAGTCCATATAAGTTAGGAAGCAAGATTGAATAATACACAAATTTATTTCAATCAAGAGCACACAAAGAAACAAAAACAGGAAAACTGTTGTTTTCTTGGTCTATCATAAACATTCCATCGTTCACTTAATTTCTAAACCTCGAATTTCATAGTACCTACAATGTCTACTACTATTTGGTTTCCAAAGTAGATACACATGATATCCTATTGACTAGTAAACGAATAGGTCATCATCTTATTTTCTCGTGACTTCTCCTTTTTACCAACTAGATTAAAAGGTGTCGTAAGTCACTTAATTCCTTGGTTTAGAAAGAGTTGTCAGTAGTTTGCATGATTTGGTTAGGTGTCAACCTAAGATTAGACCAAGCATGTTAGTCTTGTTAGCTTTCTATTTAATCATGTTTGTCTGACAAGATACGACTAGCGTCATCGTACGTCGAATATTGAATTGTGCTCTTTGGATTGGCTTTTTAGGGGGTTGCGCATCAAGGCATGTGAAAACTTCTTTTTGCACATAAAACTTTTTAACAGGGGACATAAAAAGGTACAACATTTAGCCAACCGGGCAAAACGAGTCTTTTGCAAACAGACAAAACATAGAGGTTTTTGGTCAGTAGTGGTTGGTGCATTCACGCCTTTTCTTCTTTGAGGGTTGTCGCTGTTGGAGCTTTATATGTTGGAGTGCATCACTGGTAGCAACGCTATCAGTTCGTGTGGCTTGATGGTCCTCTATTTAGGTCCAATGGTGCTTTTATTAATTGTGGGGAAATGGTGGTGGTTCACGACGGGTCGTATTATGAAGCGATAACAAGTATAAATCTAAGCAACAAATTCTTGTTTTTGAATACTCTACAAACATTTTTGCTTGCAAAATTTTAACAAGAGGCGATTCAAAAACAAGAGCGGGGCAATCACAAATCTGCAAATTTTGAGCACCCCTCAAACATATAGAAGCCTAGATGAACCAAATTCTACACCACACAATAGCACAAAGTCCTACGGACACACATAAGCAAGCCATAACACACAAGCAAGGCTCCATTGGAGCTACGTCGGGGGAGACGACTCATGGAGTTATCGCTAAATTACTCCAAACTAGACTAATCCAAAATCCTAGAAGTGGCTGAAGAACTATATCTACTTCTGACCATCATCACTGTAGAGCTAGGCAATTATTTTGGTCTTCTCGGGACATCGGCAAGTATAAAAGTTTTTGTATGAAAACAAGATAAAAGAAGTAAAGTTTTGATAAACCTTTTTAACTGAGAGAGGTAATAATATGCAAAAATCTGTTTTTGAAACCTCAACTATTTTCTGGACAGAAAACTTCAAAGACGAGAGGTGTTTCAAAAACAGAGCGGAGCAGTTGCAAATAAGTAAGAAATAAACTCTTAACCGAGAGAGATACCAGCTCTGTAAGGCCCGCCCTTCGAACCACTGTTCAAGGACGCCCTTGATATGCATTTAGAATCTTTTGAAAATATAATAAGGAGGGAAAATATACTAAAATTCCCTTAGATAAAAATAATGTAGATAGTAAATAGGTTTTTACTCAAAAATACTTTTCTTTCCTATCTGACGTCCATGCTAACTAAGGTCTCCTAAGGTCAACCTGGCTCTGATACCAACTCTGTAAGGACCCCAGACCGGCAGTCTGAAACCCTACGTATGCATACATTCACGATCCCAGAAAGATCAGTCGTGAACAACATACACAGTTGGCACACAGAAATACATCATCCATTACACGAATACATAAAGGTATTACACAAATGATCACATGATCAAGTTTAAGCAACTGCCACAAAGGCAGGCAACTTAACAAACACAGCGGAAGACAATTAAAAACACAACGTAGTTGAGCCCAAGTCACGCCTTAACCTACAGGCTGCTGACCCGGAGACGATCCTAGTTCGCAAAACCGTCAACTTCGTACTTCTCTTCATAGATATCCTTTGGAGGCTCCTTCTCCAAATCTGATAAGTAGATACCAGGGGCGAAACCATAATGAGTACATTTGAATGTACTCAGCAAGACATCCATCATGTCACTTACCAACATGCAAATATGCTTATATGGTGGAATAGGTAGGCTATAAATATGGTTCACTATCAATGGTGTTCATATATGATGACACCACAGTTGCAGTCAGGTTTATCTGTATCTTCGTTGAAGAAGATACTTCAGAAGAAAAATAATATATAGTTTTATTTCTCTTGTAGATCTCACATGTACAAGAGGTTTTGTAAAGTTTTGTTAAAGAATATTTTCTCTTTGCAAAACTTCTTGGAATCAGTTTCCAGAATTCTTGCTTAGAGTAGAAAAGGTTTTCTTTGCAAAACATTTTGTTTTGTATATCAGCATCTGGCTTTTCATCATCGACGATACCTCCACGGTATAAGTTTCCATTCCTTTCCGAACTTCACAAGTTCAACACTTCCTTTCCAAAATTTCCCTTTCAAAACTCCTTTTTGAAAACATTGACACAATGCTAGCTACATGGCCATTCAACTGTCCATATCCGAGGACGCGGCTTCTTCGAAAAAGTTGTACTCTGCAGAGGTGTACACATCCACCAGATCCAGTACACCTCCCGTGAAACAACCACGGACTGTAACAACAGTATGTAAACATCAGGTATATGATCATAACCATCCACTATGTTCAAGCTAGAATATGCCTATCTCTCAGTTGAGTTTTACCACATCCCCGGCACCGAGCTAATCCCCGCCAAGCCAGGATGCCTCATCTGATGCATCCGGAGGGAAAATTAATCCCACACTTTATATGTCTCCACGACATTCGGTTCATAGGATCGCATCCCCTATAGCACATTGAGATAGCACACACTAATAAGAACAAACTTCAAGTTAAGCCCCTTGCCCATGTTGGGGTAGGGTGGCAGTACGGTAAAGGTTGTCCGGCGAAGACTAGGTTATGTGTCATTTTTGAAAACACCACTTTCTCAAAAATGACCACTTCCACATTCCTCCGGAGAACAAGGATCCGCCTTTTCTCCGGGTTTTTCCGTAAAGCCTTTGTTTTGTAGAATCACAATTTTAGGGTGTCCACTTAGGGACTAGTATATTTGATGGTAATAAATACCATAAGGTGGCCTATGGGCTTGGTATTACCAAGTTTAACTACTGGCATGATAGTAACCTATAATATAGTATAGTAGTAATTTCCACATCAAAAATAGTTTTGATAATCAAGTTTTGGTGAAACTTCAGAGGTAAAACATGAATGATATATAATGGTAAGTATTGTATCAGCAAGCAATCAGGATGCTTGCCTGGTATCTCCTTGTGTCCCTGGTTTTGGAGTGACTGGAACTTGAAACAGAGCTTCCCGACACTTCCTTCCTCTTCGTTTTCTAACGCCGTAAAAGGAATAAAGGACACACATTCAGAACCAATCAAGGCAAGCAACCATACATAACAATACATACAGCAAGGAAACTAATAATAACCTATCACCCAATTATTAATTGAGGCAAACAATCAAACAAGCACACTTGGCAGAAATGCCATTTAATAAGACAACTTAAGGTTGGAGGAACATATCTCACAACCTTAATATCATGGATTCAGTGGGTGTGCCACTCTCATACCAAGATATTAATAAACCCAAAACACACTTAGTATCACAAGGGTGAGACTACTAAAAGTATATAAAACATGCACAAAAATAATCATGGCAATGGGTCTATCAACCAAACAACAAAAAGAAAAAGGTAGCTATCTTACTAAGTCTAAATTCACATCAAGAATAAATAAGACACATGATTTGCAAAAGTTACTTTTACAAATCAGTGAGCCTACACAAGAGTAACAAGGTAATAGACTCATAACAAAACACACAATCCTCATAGTGAGAACAACAGAAACAATGACTAAAAAGGAGGAATCCTATAGACATGCTTCTACTCAGGGTTTGCTATGCAAGCAAGCATAATAAGCAAAGTACAAAAATGCAAACAAGGAACCATGTTATCATAATGGGAAATGAAAACATGTCCTCATGCAAGGATACACAATTATCTACCAAACACAAGTTGGCAGGAAAATTAATTTAACACAAAAATGCTAAGGAAAACTAGTACTACTCACACATGAAGAATCAATGGATGTATTTTAATCAAGTAATTGAAATACAACCAGAGGGTCCATGTCATAAAAACAGGAGGGAAAAATATCTATACTTGCTATAACAAAAATATCCCATTTAGCAAAACAATGCATCAATTTGCAGGGCAACTCCTACATACTAGTGGTAATAAAAATAGCATTACTAGAGGAATCAAACAACACTTCAAAGATGGATTTTCCTAGCAAGCCACACATGATTACAACCACTTACAAACAGAAGCATACCCATTTTTGTTTAGCACAAAAATTCCCAAAGCAAAAATACTAGGCACTCATTAGTTATGAAACTACATAAAAGAAATCCATCTAGTTTGGGGAAATAATGTTTCCACCAAAAATGCAATGAAACCAGTGGGTGTTCCACTAGCATAACAAAGCATTAAGAGGTCACAAAGCCTCTGGTCACACTTGACAACAATTAGCAAAAACCTAAACTAGCACCTAGTGCAACAACAATACTAGCAGAAAATAATAGGGTGCAAAAATAAGCAAGGCAATGCTACTCATGCTATTATTTCCACACAAGTGAAAACTTTAGGGGTCAAGTACTCATAACAACCTTATCAAAATGCTACTGGTCCTATGAATAAAACATAAAAAATATGTGGCTACTCAACCACAAATGATTATGTCAAAAATTCCACACATGAGGGAATTTTTCCATAGCATCCTCATAGTCATGACAAAGCTACTCATGCTTTTCTACCAATTCAAATGCAAGCTAGCAGAGGTGATACTAACAAAATATAAGTACCAACATGGTACTGAATCTAATATCTCAACACAACAATTCAATCACTTGCACACAAATTAATCATTCAAAAATTATATGCAAGTAATAAACTAGAGATAAAACATATGCTACTAATATAAATCCTAATTCTTCTCAACTCAAGTCCACACATTCTAACATGCTAAAATAGTTAATTAACACTTATAAAACAAGTTCACACAACTTATACATGCTAGAAAACAATATTGCAACACAAAAATATATTCACACAATTTAATTAACTAAAATGCCAAAATGGCAGAAATAAGCATTTTAAAGATCTGTCCACCAAAATTTCTATGATGCTCTAAAAATTAAACCCTTCTAGGTTTGGATAGTCCTAAACATATACAAGACCATCCAATTGAGTTTGCATCAAAAATCATTTTTAATTATTTTATAAAAATCACCAAAGTGCTCTCTGGTGTTTTACCAAATTGCATGCCATTTCAAAAATACAATGAATTTGGAAACGAGGTTAAATGCTCCTGTTAGGAAATTTCAAGGGATTTCCAATGCAATTGGCCTCACTTCATTCTGAGTTGTAAAATAAAAATGGTGCTCATTTTGGTATTTCTGGTACCTGTTGCCAAATCATTTTTCATTTCAAAAATGTACATCCAAAAGTAGATCTACAAGTTGGAGGTGGTTTAGAATTAGTTGAGGTACCACTGTGAATTTTGGTTTGGTCAAATTCATCTTTTAGGTTGCCTTTTAAGTCCAAAAGTAACCATACATATTTCTGTGAAAAATTAAAAGGAAAAATGACTCCTATGGGCCAGATCTGGATCTGGGCCGGCCAGATATGATCTACACCGCGGCCAGAGCAAGCCCGAGCCGCTGACGCGCGGGCCAGGCCGCCACGCGGCTGCCACGCAGGCGAGCGCAGGGCCCACGCGCAGTTTGACTAGTACCAGCGCGCGGTCAAGGCGCTGACGCGAGCGTGACCTCGCCGTGATGTCACTCGCCGGCGGGAGACAACTCCGGCGAACTCGTACCTAGCGAATCCGGCCACCAAAAATCAAAATAAAAATACCTACACGCTTCTCTCGACGAGGGGAACCAAAAGGAGGTAGCGCCGCTTCCCGGGAGCGGCCGGCGACGGCGGCGTGCGGCGGATGGAAAAAGACTATGGCGCGGCCACGAATTAGGAGGAGAGGGAGAGGGGAAATGGGTCGGCGGGGTTCGCCTTCTCACCCTAGACTCTCGGAGGTGCTCGGAGAGGGCAGAGGAGAAGCGATGCGACGCCTATTTGCCGCCGGAGTCCCGCCGGACTCGAGGAAGGAGGAGGATGGCGCGGGCTCCCCGAGGGCTCCCGCCTCGATTCCTTTGGCAGGGAGGTCCAGCGCGACAAGGCGGAGGTGATGGAGCCAACCCCGAGCGGCGGCGAGCTCCCCAGTGGCCAATTCGACGGCGAGGTGTAGGGCTAGGGTTTCGGTTTGGGCATTTTCTACAGATAGGGAGAACTCGAGTGGGGGGGGGGAGAGAGAGAGCTTGAGGGAACACAAGCACATGGGGGGCCTCTTTATCCTCGAGGAAACCTTCTACTCGAAGGCAATGGAGTAGGGCTGCTGTTTGCTACAGAGAGCTAGAGGTTGAAGATGACTCAGATTTCATTTTAGTCCCTGGGTATTTACAACTAGGTCCCTGTCTTCTCTGTAAAAGTCTGTTTTCACCAATCAAACAAAGTTTAAATTTTAAATCCTTTTGCCCAAAATTCTAATTAGTATAGATACACAACATATGTGAAAATTGGCTCAATTAGATAAACTTTATAATTCAAAGTTGTTCAAATTTGAATTCTTACACAAATGGACATTGAATTTATTAACCTACTTAGGAGCTTCCAAAAATGATAATTTTTGGCACACATTCCTTATTTGATGTGTTCCTTATGTGGTAGAAAATTCAAGTCATTTTGAGTTACTTCATAGAACAAACATGTTCAAAATTCAAAAAGGTGCTGTCAAGAAAACAGGGGTTTTTGGCAACTTAAACAATTCAAAAACTTGTGACCTTTTGTTTTTCATCCTTATTTATGATATAGAGCATGTGGTATTTATTTCATGGCATTTGGAAAAAGTTTGTAGAACAAACTTGTTCAAAATTCCAATTGTTGCTGTGGAGAAAACACATGTTTTCAGGGCTTTAATGGATTCAATTTTTGGTATCCTCTTGTGTGTGTTCCTTATTTGATATAAGGAAGCAATGGTATTAATTTCAGACCATTTCAAGAAAGTTTCCAATAGTAACTTGTTTTAGTTTTCTGTTTCTAGGAGTATTGGAATTTCTATTTAATAAGGCACTTGGCTTTTCTTTACCAATGCTTTGCCAAAATATATATGTGACTAGAGATAGCAAGTAAATGCTCTCTAATACTATTGTTTTTAATCTTCCAAGGTTGGAAAAACATTTGATAATATTTTGGTGAAGCATTTAAGAATGCCTCTTTTTCTGATAATCCTTTATGGAAATTTATTAAGTGTTTTCCTCTTTCTTAATTTAGGCCTTGTAATAATATTCAACAGTATTGGATTCATAAGATAGTTTTGTAAAACTCTTTGATCAATATTTACTTGAGAAAATATTGCCAAAGTCATTGGAACAATATGTTGAATATTTTTATCATTGGAACAATATGTTGAATATTTTTAGTTTACTGCTTTGCTATCCTTTTTAAGTTTGTTTAGTTGCACTTAAACAAACACAAACAAACACAATCAAGGTTTATTAGCCAAGCAATTAGCAAAACAACTGTGTTAACAGGTATTCCAAAATTGGGATGTGACATGGACGGAGAAATCATGGATGGTTGATGGAGAAGGAGTGACGGTGTCGATGGCGATGATCTCATTCAAATCCCTGTCCCGGTAGGGTGCCAGAACAGGAACTTCTGATCCCCGAATTGGGTTCGAGGCAGAGACGTCGCTTTGTTGTGTTTATGCGGAATATGATGAACCCACTCGCGTTTTAGGTTTATGGGGCATAAGTAGTCGAAAGGGTTGCCTGAGGGGGTGCCTGGGGGCCCACACCACCAGGCGGCGCGACCAAGGGGGGGCGCCTAAGGGTGGTGTTGCCCCCTCATGGCCCCTCTCCGGGTCTCCTTCTGGCTCCAGGGGTCTTCGGGTGTTTTAAGGTCTTCGGGGTCTTTTCTGGGCATTTTCTCGAAAGTTGTTTTTTCTGCAAAAAAGACGAGACACCAAAGTAATTCTGCTGAAAACAATGTTAGTCCGTGTCAGTTGTATCCAAAACTCACAAGTTTAGAGGCAAACAATAGCAAAAGTGTTTGGAAAAGGAGATAGTTTTTGGACGTATCAACTCCCCCCAAGCTTAGCGTATTGCTTGACCTCAAACAATTCAGTGACAACTGAGTGCAATAAAAGAACGTTTGCGAACATATTTGTTTCATATGATGTAAATATACTCACTATATGATCAGGTGCTTAGGCAATTCATAATAAGATGTATGTGAGAAAAGTTACCTAGCAGTTATGCAAACTATGAAGAGATACCAACAAACTAATAATAAACAGCATAAAGTATATCAATCTGTAGGATTGCAATGCTCATAATACGGTATGATAAAGTGTACTCGCTTGCCCTTAATAGTGGAGCAACATAAATGCTAGGGCACCTCTGAAGTTCAAATGAAGACTAGAAATAAAGATACCAAAGATACAAGCATTAAAGTTATACCACAATTAACCGTGTTCTGGGACAAGCACATTACACCAAGAATAACAACCATGCTCTCAAGAAGGTGCATAAAGTGAGAAGGTGAAGACTCAACATAAAAGTAAAAGAAAGGCCCTTCGCAGAGGGAAGCAGGCATGTGCTAGAGCTTTTGTTTTATTAAACAGAGGTATTGAAAACATATTTTAGAGAGGTCAATGCTTATGTCAACGAATGGTAAACAGACAATACAGTACGTCACAAGACAACTAGACTTCACAAGAGCGGCTCCCATTGAAGGACGCAACTGGTGTAGAAGGTCATCCCTCTTTCTCTTTGGTTTACATAGTGAAACTAAAGTATGGGCACCTAGAGGGGGGTGAATAGGTGCTACGACCAATTTTAATTTTTCTTAAAGTTTAGGCTTGACAAGAAGGTAAATTCTCTAGATAGTGCAACTAGTGGTGAATTTACCTATATGACAAGGCAAGAAATTAATGCAACAAGTACGAGTAAGTAAAGAGAGGGAGGAACGAGGTAACCGATGGAAGCACACGAAGACACGATGTATTCCCGAGTTCCTCCTTGTTAAGGGAGTACGTCTCGTTGGAGGGGTGTGAGCTCGCCACAAAGGCCTACTCAACGCCACAAAGGCCTCACCCTATTCTCCGATGAACTCCGCCACAAAGGCCTAGTTCACCTTCCACTATTGAACCCCTTTGAGGCGGGGATCGAATCCTTTACAAACAACTTGGGGCACACACCCACAACCGAATTGGGGGCTCCCAACTCTTCTTGAATCAACAACAAGTATCAAGAAGCCTAGGTTCTCCACAAGAGGAAACCCTAGGCTAGATCCCTCAAGCTAGAGAGGGGGAAATGAAGAACGGCTTGGTGAAGATGTAGATCGGGGCCTTCTCCTTCAATCCTCCAAAGATCTTCAAGATTGGGTGGAGGGATTGGGAGTAATGAGAGATTTGGTGAGTTCTTAAATGCTCATAAATGCTAAGGGGAAGAACTAGATCTTGGGGAAGAAGAGGAGGGGTATTTATAGCCCCTCCTCACAACTACTCGTTGTGCAGGAAAAAGGGGACCGGAATATCCGGTCCAAGTTTGGACCGGAATATCCGGGCTGCTTTCTTCACGTAGTCCTGCAGATCTGAACCGGATTATCCGGCTACTCCGGAATAATCCGGTTCAAATAATCCGGCGCACTCCAGTGAGCAAATCTTCCAGTCCTTAGCCAATTTCGCGCAGCACCCGGAATATCCGGCTCGAGATGAAAAATCTGGATCGAATAATCCGGTTCACTCCAGTGAGCAAACCTTCCAGTCCTTAGCCAATTTCGCGCAGCACCCAGAATATCCGGCTCGAGATGAAAAATCCGGATCGAATAATCCGGTTCACTCCAGTGAGCAAAACTTCCCGTCCTTAGCCATTTTCGCGCACCTTCATCAGCACCCGGAATATCCGGCTCGAGATGAAAAATCCGGATCGAATAATCCGGCTCACTCCAGTACGAAATAAGGTCCGAAAATTGCCCAAACCGGAATATCCGGTATGCCCCGAATAATCCGGTTCAAATAATCCGGTTGGGTTCTGTCCCAAAACTCTCATGCCAAACTTCACCGACTTTTCGGTGTTAAGTATAACACCTGCACGCTTAACACCTCGATAAATAATGTACTTAGTATTGTTAACTAACACATAAAACACTGGGGAACCGAAATGCACTTTCAATCTCCCCCTTTTTGGTGTTAGATGACAATACTAAGATTTGCAATAAAACCTTGACTAGAGCATATTTGAAACAAGATGGAAATGTCTCCCCCTATCAATATGCATATCTTTTGTTTGCCTCAAATGCAAATAGATGCAATGATGTAAGGGGAGTAATTTCCAACAAGTAGCAAAACATGCCAACGTGCCAATATCACCAATATGTTGAGAGTAAAATAGAAGTATATATCTTGTGCGAAGATAATATATCCAAGAATAACCAAGCACAACAATAGATAATATCCTCAACATATAAGACAGATAACCATATAGCCACTAACATAGATAATCCATGATAATATCCAAATAACCAAGATAAAATCCAAATAACCAACATAGTCTCACACACAATAGCACACATAGTTTAAACGAGACAATAAACTGACAAAGTTCACGAAAACGAAGAGACTAAATGGACACAAGCTCTCAAGAAATGATAAAAGCATACGCTTGTGCCCGAACCCATGCAAATACCGTAGACTAGTAGCTACTTCTCCCCCTTTGGCATCGAGACACCAAAAAGGAGGGAAATAACTAATCTAACGTCCCAAACACGGTCTAAGCATCAGAGTGCTCAGAAGACTCGCCAGCAGAAGACTTGGACTCTCCATGTGCCTCACGCTTAGCATCAGACGCCTCGTCCTCATCCTCCTCATCATCATAACCAGCTCCAGAAGTAGTAGCCTGAGTAGACCGGAGCGCAACCTCAATGTGCTCCCAAGGAGTGCTATCCTGAGCAGACCAAGCAGTGTAGGACTGAGCAGTGAGAGGAGCAGGAACATCACCAGTAGCACCACTCACGTGGTGAAGAATCTGACTCTGTGTGCTAGCCATGGCAGTGTCTCTGCAATAAGCCATGTACTGCTCCTTGTGGATGTCCACCTTCATGCAGAGCACATTGCGCTGAAACCAGGAGAGCTTCCTGACATGGCGCAAAGTGCTAGCAGGAGTGGGCGCAGACTGAGAACCAGTAGAGGGACCTCCCATAGAGGAACCACCCTCAAAAGTAGCATCCTGAGAAGCAGCAACAGTCTTCTTCTTCCTCTTGATATATAGCTTCTTGACCTTGTGCTCAACCATAGGTAACTCTGTGTACTCCTTCCGCATCTCATGCTTGATGAGCATCATGATATATGGAGCATAGGGAATGGTGTTTCCACCAATCATAGCAGTGTATAGCTCGTGATAGATGATGTCCATAACATCCACAGTATAAGAAACAGACGGGTCCTCTTCCTCCATGCACTCCTTAGCCAGAATCAGAAGGTTGCATAAAGGAGTGGTGAGAGCATCATTGTTACCTCCACTCGTCACAAGGAAAGATCTGAAGATACGCACCAGCTGATCATAGAGGGGAAGAAGTCCCTCACTGCCCCCAATAGTGAATCCAGGAGCATACAACTCAGCCATGGCCACCTCCCTCCTAGGCCTATCAACCTCATGCGCACGGCGACCAACAGGAGGGTGAGAGCTGTAAGTGTATCCAAGGAGACGTGCAAACCTCTCGAAGGAAGCCTCACAAGCAGTGGTCTCAGACGTCCACTTGAGACGGCACACTATATCATCACTGAACACCAAGGTAGACATGAACTGCATGATGAGCTGGGTGTTGTAGTTGCACTGGGTCTCCATGAGCTTCACAAGCCCAAACCGCTCAACAATACTCGCGGCTTCAGCAAACTCCTCTTTCGCCTTGAGAGCAGCAAAGTCAAAAGGCTGCATCAGACGGATAGGGTGACGGAAGTCACAATAGATATCAACATAGATGTAGGACTGCTCCAAGTTCCAGAACCGAGTATCAATATTAGCCACACGAGGAGAGAGGTAGACATCCTCCTGCTTGAGCACAGTGAAATCCGAAACTGAGATGTCGGTCTTATAGTTGCGCCGAGCCTTCCTCTTGGGCTTAGTGGAAACCTGCTTGGGGCGCTTGCTAGCACGCCTGGCAGAACCACCACCTGTGAAACAAGATAATAGAAGGATAGCACAAGATGAGTACACTAGTGTCAAGCAATGGATGAAGCATGCATAAAAAAAGTAGAAAAGATTCCATGCATTAATCTAAGAAGAAATCTAGCACGGATTAATTTTGGGCTGTTCTCAAACTGTTCTGGACTTAGCCGGATATTCCGGTTCAAAACAGAACCGGATATTCCGGTGGACCCGGATATTCCGGTTCAGTCGTGGACCGGATATTCCGGTGGTGCGAAAACAGCACAAAAACAATCTAGATCTAGACTTCAAAAGTAGATCGGTGACATGTGAATCTAGTCTATCGTATCTAGCATGCAAAGGGACCTCTAAGGAACAATTTCTACCAAGCATTGTCAACAGAAACACAAATCCATGGAGTGGTATGGTTATGGCACCAAGATTCAACGAGATTGAACATTACCGGAATCCATGGAGGACGATGCTTGGATAGAAACGTTCCTAAGGACGAGGGGAACGAGATCCGGGCCAAAGCTTGAAGATCCCGCGGAGGAAACGGCCTGGGAGGCCAAGAATCAGAGCGGCGGCGTTTTGGGGTGGAGAGGAGCAGATGGGGAAAAAGGGCACGAACTGCCTCTTCCCCGTCGGGCTCCAGTATTTGTGATTTTCGCCGAACCGGATATTCCGGTTCATACTTGAACCGGATATTCCGGTCCAAAACTGGACCGGAAATTCCGGCTGCCTTCTGATCCGAAATTTCCTCGTTTCAATGGACGACACAAGTGCTAGAAAAGAATGGCTTTTTCATAGAATGGCTTAGGATAGAACACCAAAATGAAGATAGTACTTATCCCTCTCAAAAGCAAGAATCAAACCAACAAAAGACCAATTGAGTGGGATTTTCCTATGAAATAACACTTAGAAGGGGGAAAAAAGAAATGCAATGAGATGTCAAATAAAACCCAACTAAGATCCAACTCTTCGAAGCGAAGAGGTTGGTGGCCTAGGCCACCATGTAAGAGATTATGGTATGCAACCGCGAAGATATATCTTGGGGGCATTGCCAATACTCAACATTGAAGCTCACAATTCAACATTAGAAAAAGAGAGATCACAATGAATTTTTGCTATGGGCATAATGGAGGGAGGGAGAACCCAATGTGTTAGGATAACACTCCCCCTATGTCCATGCCTACATCTAAGCTCAAACACGTTTCATCTATAGGGGTGTGTGCAAGATCCTCAAGTCAAACTCCTAGAATCAATCACATTTAGTTCATTCCTCAAGAACAAGAATCTTGCATCATCAAGTGGCTTCGTGAAAATATCTGCAAGATTGTCCTTGGTGGGCACATAAGATAGTGCAATATCTCCTCTTGCCACATGGTCACGGATGAAGTGGTGGCGGATCTCAATGTGTTTGGTCCTTGTATGTTGCACCGGATTGTATGCAATTTTGATGGCACTTTCATTGTCACACAAAAGAGGCACCTTATCCAAATGAACTCCATACTCCTTGAGAGTTTGCCTCATCCATAACAATTGAGTGCATGCACTTGCGGCGGCAACATACTCGGCTTCGGCGGTGGAGAGAGATATGCAATTTTGCTTCTTGGAAGACGAACTCACTAAGGACCTACCAAGAAATTGGCAAGCCCCGGAAGTAGACTTCCTATCATCTTGATCACCCGCCCAATCGGAATCCGTATAACCATTGAGAGAAAATTGTGCCCCCTTCGGGTACCACAAACCAAATCTTGGGGTATGGACCAAATAACGAAAGATCCTATGGACCGCCATCAAATGGCAATCCTTAGGAGCCGCTTGATACCTTGCACACACACACCTACACTCAAAACGATATCGGGCCTAGATGCACAAAGATAGAGCAAAGAACCAATCATAGAACGATAAAGATTTTGGTCCACATCCTTACTCCCTTTTGGATTACGAGATAGATGACGCTTGACTTGCATAGGAGATGTCTTGATCTTAGCATCTTGGAAGTTAAACCTCTTGATCATATCTTGGGTATACTTGGATTGAGAAATGAAAGTCCCACGAGCCAATTGCTTGATCTCAAAGCCAAGAAAGAATTTAAGCTCACCCATCATAGACATCTCGAACCTGTCAGTCATAAGCTTAGAGAACTCATTATTGAAAGCTTGGTTAGTTGAGCCAAAGATGATATCGTCCACATATAGTTAGCATATGAAAATCTCTCCCTTTACTATCTTGGTGAAGAGAGTGGGGTCAATCTTCCCAACTTCGAAACCACGATCATCTAACAACTCCCTAAGGTGCTCATACCAAGCACGAGGTGCTTGTTTGAGACCATAGAGATCCTTGTCAAGTTTGTAAACGTGGTTAGGAAAGTTGAGATTCTCGAACCCCGGAGGTTGCTTAACATATATCTCCTCTTTTAGTGGACCATTCAAGAAAGCACTTTTCACATCCATTTGTTGCAATTTGAAATTATGAGAGGATGCATAAGCAAGGAGGATACGGATGGACTCAAGGCGAGCCACGGGAGCGTAGGTTTCATCAAATTCAATGCCTTCAACTTGGGTGTAACCTTGAGCAACGAATCTTGCCTTGTTCCTAATGACAATGCCATTCTCATATTGCTTGTTCTTGAAAATCCACTTAGTGCCAATAACATTGTGGCAATCCTTGGGCTTCTCAACCAATCTCCAAACTTTGTTGCGCTCAAATTTATTGAGCTCATCATGCATAGCTTCAACCCAATCGGAGTCCTCAAGAGCTTCATACACTTTATTAGGCTCCACCATAGAGATATGAGCTTGATGCTCACAAAAATGAGCCAATTGCCTTCTTGTAGATCTTATAGTTTGAACATCCTCCAAGACCTTATCGTCTTGGGCATCAATTTGCTTCAAAGCTCTTCTTATCCTTTTGATGCGACGGGCTTCGATCTCCTCATTATTGCGAGGAGGGATCACTTGATCATCTTGATCATTTGGGTCCCCATCTTTACCAACTTGGCCTTGATCATCATCATCATCATCAACAATATCTTCAACACTGGCTTCAACTTGAGGAGAGGATGAAGAGGATGGTTGATCTTGGCCTTGATCTTGACTCGCATTAGTGAGAGGAGTGGGTACGACTTGCGGAGTCACTTGATCAATGAGAGGAGGGTCTTGAACATGTTCTTGGTTAGGTGTAATAGTTGGCTCCTTGGCTTGATCTTCTAATGTAGAGGAGGGCTCCACTTGAGTAGAGCATAGTCCTTCTCGAGTCGCCATAAGGTGTCCCTCGATGGGGCGGAAAAATCCCACACCCATCCTTCCTATGGCTTCTTGAGGCATTTCAACATCTACATTAGACACATGAAATTGCGCCACTTGGGAGCCGTCATTTTCCTCGAAAACAACACTACAAGATTCTATGACAATCCGTGAGGCTTTGTCATAGACTCTATAAGTGTGGGATTCGGCACCGTAACCAACAAAAATACCCTCAATAGTTTTGGATTGAAATTTCGACAACCTAATACCCTTGATCAAATAGAAGCACTTACAACCGAATACACGGAAGTAGGAGACGTTGGGCTTGTTGCCGGTGAGGATCTCATATGGGGTCTTGTCCAAGCCTTTGCGGATGTAGAGGCGGTTGGAGGAGTGGCATGCGGTGGATATGGCCTCGGCCCATAAATATTGGGGAGAAGAGTACTCCGCCAACATGGTCCTTGCCATATCCAAGAGAGTCCGATTCTTCCTTTCGGCAACACCATTTTGTTGAGGAGTGTAAGTGGCGGAGTATTGATGACGAATGCCTTCTTCACTAAGAAATTCATTCAATGTATAGTTCTTGAACTCCGAGCCATTATCACTCCTAATAGCCATGATTTGCACATTGTGTTGACGTTGCACTTCGTTGGAGAAGTCGATGATGGTTTGTTGAGTTTCACTCTTGCACTTGAAGAAATAAACCCAAGTGTATCTTGAATAATCATCGACAATCACCAAGCAATACTTCTTGCCGCCAAGACTTGCCTCGGGCACGACACCAAAGAGATCAACATGGAGTAGCTCCAAGATCCTCTTTGATGAGATAATAGTCTTGGCCTTGTGCATGATGTCATGCATCTTCCCTTCAACGCACGACCTACAAACGCGATCCTTTGCAAAGGAAACATTTTCTTTTAGTCCAACAATAAGGCCACCTTTGTGAAGACTTTGCAAAGTTCTCATGTTGACATGGGATAGGCGGCGATGCCACAACCATCCCAAGTCTGCCTTCCCAAAAAGACACATTGCTTGAGAGTTGGTTGACTTCGAAAAGTCCACCACAAAAAACGTTCCTCTTGAGTCAAGCATGACGTTCACGATAGTTATATCCGGAGACACCACAACCTTGCCGAACCCGGATACCTTAGACTTGGACGAGTCCCCATAAGTGACGGTTGCTTGGATGTCATTTGGTCGCAACTCCATCACTAGTTCTTTGCTTCCGGTCATATGATTAGTGCATCCACTATCAAGAATCCATTTAGTCCCACCGGAAGCATAGTCCTGCAAGAGATCATTGACTAGAGTTAGGACCCAAGTTGGGTCCCTTCATGTTAGCAACAAGGGTCTTGGGAACCCAAATAGTGTAGTCAATGAAACCCTCAATAGGACCAACATATTTAGCTTGCACAACACCATAATAATCAACATATAAGAAATGGTGTGGATTGTTAGTTCCCGCGGAGGTGCTACGAATAGTGGTGTCCCTCATGACATTACTACTCGAGGCAACATTGTTTGCTTGTGTGGGTGTGCTACGAGTAGTGTTGTCCCTAATGACAATGCTACCCGAAGCACCCTTTTGGTTCTTCTTCTTGTTCTTCTTCTTCTTGTTCTTCTTCTTGGCTATATAGCCAAGCCCTTGCTTACCCACTTGTTGCCTTGGAGAACTTAATTGTGGTCTAGCAATGACCGCATTAGGGCTAGGGGCAACCACTTGTGGGGTGGCTAACACAACCTTCTCAACTTGAGGGCTTTTGCCCTTGAGCCTTGCTAGCTCATCCTTCAACCTAGAATTTTCCTCAATAATATTTGCATGATCACAAGAAGAAGTAGAGGTGCTAGGATGGTTAGATTGAGTAAGTTGAGTTTGAAGTTGTTCATGCAACTCTTTGAGGGATGAGTGTTGGCTTTCCAAGGCTTTGTGAGCATTGGTTAGCTTTTCAAACTCCTCGGTTAGTTTACCATGACCAACCCCAAACTCGACTTTATCCTTTTTAGCCTTTTTATATTTAGCAATAGCAAGATCTCGTTCCTTAATGATTTTAGATACAAGTTCATTATGGGTTGATTCAGTAGATTCAAGTTCATCCTCTAGAGAAATTCTACCATCATGCTCTTCTTAAAGAGTCATTCAGAGGGATGCAATTTCATCCGCATCCCTTCTCTCAACCTCACCTTTATTCTCAAGGGCCTCTTGGGCCTCTCCCAATTGCCTCATGAGATGCTCAAAGTACTTCTTGGTCTCCCCTTGCATGTTAGACATAAAACGGTCCAAGGAGGCCCTTTCCTCTTCTTCTCTAAGACTAGCAATATGTTCTAGTTCACTAGGGGTCTTAGAGTTAGGAGAAGATGATACCTCCGTGGCCTTAGCCATTAAGCACATGGCATTGCCTTGATGAAGATTTTCATTGGGGGATTCAAAGAGGGATGACGAAGATGGAGTGGAAGCAATAGCTAGAGCGGCCACTTCACTTGTTGTTTCTTCTTCTTCATCACTCCCGGAATCATACTCCTCTTGAGTCAAGAGCACAAACTTGGTGGGGGATTTCTTGTTGAATGGTTTCTTCTTGAAGTGAGGTTTCTTGTATTCAACCTTGGACTTGTCCTTGCGAATGAGTTTGCCACTATGGTGTTCTCTATTCTCGTAGGGGCACTCCTGTAACATCCCAAGTATGAAAAATAGCCATTAGAATGTTTGCTCTCTGTTATTTTATGTTTTGCATCATGACATCATGTTCATTGCATTTGTTTTGCTTTGTTTTCCAATTGTTTTCCTCTGTTTTCCTTTGTTTTCTATTTGAATTTTCAAACCAAATTCAAATATTTTGTTTCATACTTGTGTTGTTACAATTTCCAAATGAATATTTCAAATTAAAGCAATTAATTGTTTCCATTAAAGTTGTAATTCCAAAACTATTGTTTTGTTTCTATCAATAATTCATTTAATACCAAAACATTTTCAAATTCAATTAGTTCTCCAAACAGCAACCCTTTTGAAAATTATGAAAATGACAAAACACCTCCATCATTTGTTCCAAATAAACTTGATTTTAAAAACTTTTAATTGCTTAAGTTCAATTATACAATTAATAGTAAATTCACTCAAATTTCAATTAAAAATACAACAGCACCATAATTCAAACCTTTTGAAAACAAAAGTTTACAAATTGTTGCTGTAAGCATAACTAACCTATAACAATTTTTCTCCTAATTTTTCTAACCCTAAAACCCACTCCTTTTCTCCCTTTTCCTTTTAGCAAAAAAAAAACAGAAACAAAAAATAAAAATTAAAACAAACCAGAGAGAGAGAGGGGGCAGGCCAGCCCAGTTGGGCCAGCCCACCTCTCCCCCTGGCCTGGTAACCCCCACCTCTTCTTCACCCTCGTACGGCCGAGCATCGGTCATGTCCACGTCGCAGCAGCGGTCAGCGAACGGCCATCTGCGCCTCCCTCCGCCCCTTAAAGCCCTAGCCCGAGGGCTCCCTCTGCCTAGTCCCTCTCCGCCTCTCTCCCTCCACCATCTCTTCTCTCCCCC